>JAJFZO010000125.1:177500-195000 GCA_021397835.1 Moringa oleifera
AAGTCCCCAGCGAGCAAGCCAAGTGAGCCGCGTCGCACGGGGGGCTGGCAGGGCATGGGCCAAGTGCCCAGCGGTGGGAGTGCCAGCAAGGCCACAGGCGCCCATCATGAGCCACACCCCTCATCAATGTCCCTCAAAAAAGTCCCCAGCGAGCGAGCCAGAGGAGCCATGTTGCACAGACCCTGGGCACGGGAGGTATGCCCAGGCAGCCCCCAGCAGGCACGGAATGGGCCAAGTGCCCAGCATGCGGCAGCGGTGGGCGTGCCAGCTAGGCCACAGGCGCCCATCGCAAGCCAGCCCCCTCGTCCCTGTCCCTTGACTAAGTGCCCAGCGAGTGAGCCACGGGAGCCGCATCGCACGGACCCTTGAAATGGGAGGCATGCCCAGGCAGTCCCCAGCAGGCACAGAATGGGCCAAGTTCCCAGCGTGCAGCAGCGGTGGGCGCGCCAGCCAGGCCATAGGAGCCCATCGTGAGCCTGCCCCCTCGTCCCTGTCCCTCAACTAAGTCCCCAGCGAGCGAGCCATGGGAGCCGCGTCGCACAGATCCTTGGCACGAGAGGCATGCCCAGGCAGTCCCCTGCAGGCACGGAATGGGCCAAGTTCCCAGCGTGCAGCAGCAGTGGGCGCACCAGCCAGGCCATAGGAGCCCATCGCGAGCCAGCCCCCTCGTCCCTGTCCCTCGACTAAGTCCCCAGCGAACGAGCCAGGGCAGCCGCGTCGCACGGACCCTTGGCACGGGAGGCATGCCCAGGCAGTCCCCAGCAGGCACGGAATGGGCTGCTCGCCCAGCGTGAGGCAGCGGTTGGCACGCCAGCCATGCGGCGGTCGCCCCAGCCATGCGGCGGGCACCCATTGCGAGCCAGCCCCCACGTCACTGTCCCTCGACTAAGTGCCCAGCGAGTGAGCAAGGGGGCCCATGTCGCACGGACCCTTGGCACGGGCGGCACGCCCAGGAAGCCCTCAGCAGGCACAGCATGGGCAGCTCGCCCAGCGTGCGGAAGCGGTGGGTGCGCCAGCCAGGCCGCAGGCGCCCATCGCAAGCCAGCCCCCTTGTCCCTGCCCCTCGACTGACTGCCCAGCGTGAGAGCCAGAGGTGCCGCGTAGCACGGACCCTGGGCACGGGTGGCACCCCCAGGCAGCCCCCAGCAGGCACGGCATGGACTGCTCGCCCAGCGTGCGGCAGCGGTGGGTGTGCCAGCCAGGCCGCAGGTGCCCATTGCCAGCCAGCCCCCACTTCCCTGCCCCTCGACTGACTGCCCAGCGTGCGAGACCGGGGTGTCGCGTCGCACGGACCCTGGGCATGGGTGGCACACCCAGGCAGTCCCCAGCAGCCACGGCATGGGCTGCCCGCCCAGCGTGCGGAAGCGGTGGGTGCGCCAGCCAGGCCGCGGGCGCCCATCGCGAGCCAGCCCCCTCATCCCTGCCCCTCGACTGACTGCCCACCGTGTGAGCCAGGGGTGCCGTGTCGCACGGGCCCTGGGCATGGGTTGCACGGCCTGGCAGCCCCCAGCAGGCACGGCATGGGCTGCTCGCCCAGCGTGGGGCAGCGGGGGGCCCGCCAGCCATGCTGCGGGCACCCATCACGAGCCAGCCCCCACATCCTTGTCCCTCGGCGTAGTGCCCAGCGAGTGTGCCAGGGGGGCCGCGTCGTATGGACCCTGGGCTTGGGTGGCACGCCCAGGCGGCCCCCTACAGGCACGGCATGGGCTGCTCGCCCAGCGTGCCGCAGCGGTGGGCGCGCCAGCCAGGCCGCGGGCACCCATCCCGAGCCAGCCCCCACGTCCCTGTCCCTCGACGAAGTGCCTAGCGAGCGTGCCACGGGGGCCGCATCGCATGGACCCTGGGCACGGGTGGCACGCCCAGGAAGCCCCTTGCAGGCACGTTGGGCTGCTCGCCCAACGTGCAGGCACGGCATGGCTGGCGCGCTCACCGCTGCCGCACGCTTGGCGAGCAGCCCATGCCGTGCCTGCTGGGGGCTGCCTGGGCGTGTCCTCCGTGCCCAGGGCCAGTGCGACACGGCACCCCTGGCACGCACGCTGGGCAGTCAGTCAAGGGGCAGGGACGAGGGGGCTGGCTCTCGATGGGCGCCTGCAGCCTTGCTCGCAATGAGCGCCGCGGCCTGGCTCGCGATGGGTGCTTGCGGCCTCGCTGGCGCGCCCACCTCTGCCGCACACTGGGCAAGCAGCCAATGCCGTGCCTGCTGGGGGCTGCCTGGGCGTGCCACCCGTTCCAAGGGTCCGTGTGACATGGCACCCCTAGCTTGCACGCTGGGCAGTGAGTCGAGGGGCAGGGACAAGGGGGCTAGGTCGGGATAGGCACCCGCGGCCTGGCTGGCGCGCGCACCGCTGCCGCACGCTGGGTGAGCAGCCCATGCTGTGCCTGCAGGGCGCTGCCTGGGCGTGCCGCCCAAGCTCAGGGTTCGTGCGACGCGGCCCCCCTGGCTCGCTAGCTGGGCACTTAGTCGAGGGACAGGGACGTTGGGGCTGGCTAGCGATGGGCGCCCGCGGCATGGCAGGCACGCCCACCGTTGCCTCATGCTGGGCGAGCAGCCCATCCCGTGCCTGCTGGGGGCTGCCTGGGCGTGCCACCCGTGTCCAGGGCCCGTGCGACACGGCACCCCTGGCTCGCTCGCTGGGCAGTCAGTCGAGGGGCAGGGACGAGGGAGCTGGCTCTCGATGGGCGCCTGCGGCCTGGCTCGCGATCGGCGTCCGCAGCCTGGCTCGCGATGGCCTTTGCGGCCTCGCTAGCGCGCCCACCGCTGCCGCACGATGGGTGGGCAGCCCATGCCGTGCCTGCAGGGGGCTTCCTAGGCGTGCCACCCATGCCAAGGGTCCGTGCGACGCGGCACCGCTGGCTCTCACACTGGGCAGTCAGTCGAGGGCCATCGCGAGCCAGCCCCCTTGTCCCTGGCCCTCGACTGACTGCCCAGTGTGAGAGCCAGCGGTGCCGCGTTGCACAGACCCTTGAAACGGGAGGCATGCCCAGGTAATCCCCAGCAGGCACAGAATGGGCCAAGTTCCCAGTGTGCAGCAGCGGTGGGCGCGCCAGCCAGGCCATAGGAGCCAATCGCGAGCCAGCCCCCTCGTCCCTGCCCCTTGACTGACTGCCCAGCGTGTGAGACAGGGGTGCAATGTCGCACGGACTCTTGGAACGGGTGGCACGCCCAGGAAGGCCCCAGCAGTGCGGCAGAGGTGGGCGTGCCTGCCAGGCCATGGGCGCCCATCGCGAGCCAGCCCCCTCGTCCCTGCCAGTCGACTGACTTCCCAGCGTGCGAGCCAGCGGAGCCACGTCGCACAGACCCTGGGCACGGGTGGCATGCCCAGGAAGGCCCCAGCAGGCACGGCATGGGCAGCTCGCCCAGTGCGCGGCAGCGGTGGGCGCGCTAGCCATGCCACGGGCGGCCATCGCGAGCTAGCCCCCACATCCCTTTCCTCGACTAAGTGCCCAGCAAGCGAGCCAGGAGGGCCGCGTCGCACGGACCATGGGCTTGGGCGGCACGCCGAGGCAGCGCCCTGCAGGCACGGCATGGGTTACTCGCCCAGCGTGCGGCAGCGGTGGGCGCGCCAACCAGGCCGCGGGCGCCCATCGCGAGCCAGCCCCCTCGTCCCTGCCCCTCAAGAGACTGCCCAGCGTGCGAGCCGGGGGTGCTATGTCGCACGGACCCTGGGCACTAGTTGCATGCCCAGGCAGCCCCCAGCAGGCACAGCATGGGCTGCTCGCCCAGCGTGCGGCAGCGGTGGGTGCGCCAGCCAGGCTGCGGGCGCCCATCGCGAGCCACGCCCCTCGTCCCTGCCCCTCGACTGACTTCCCGGCGTGCGAGCCAGGGGAGCCACGTCGCACAGACCTTAGGTACAGGTGGCACGCCCAGGCAGCCCCCAGCAGGCATGGCATGGCTGCCCGCCGAGGGTGCGGCAGCGGTGGGAGCGCCAGCAAGGCCGCGGGCGCCCATCGCGAGCCAGCCCCCTCGTCCCTGGCACTTGACTAAGTGCCCAGCGAGCGAGCCAGGCGGGCCGCGTCGCAAGGACCCTGTGCTTGGGTGGCACGCCCAGGCAGCCCCCTGCAGGCACGGCATGGGCTGCTCGCCCAGCATGGGGCAGCGGTGGGCGCGCCAGCCAGGCCGCGGGCGCCCATCGCGAGCCAGCCCCTACGTCCCTGTCCCTCGACGTAGTGCCCAGCGAGGGTGCCAGGGGCGCCGCATTGCATGGACCCTCGGAATTGGTGGCATGCCCAGGCAGCCCCCAGCAGGCACAGCATGGGCTGCTTGCCCAGTGTGTGGCAGCGGTGCGCGAGCCAGCCAGGCCGCGGGCACGCATCCCGAGCCAGCCCCGTCGTCCCTGCCCCTCGACTGACCGCCCAGCGTGCGAGCCAGGGATGCCATGTCGCACGGACCCTTGGAACGGGAGGCACGCCCAGGCAGCCCCAAGCAGGCACGGCATGGGCTGCTCGCCCAGCGTGCGGCAGAGGTGGGCGCACCTGCCAGGCCGCGGCCGCCCATCGCGAGCCAGCCCCCTCGTCCCTGCCACTCGACTGACTTCCCAGCGTGCGAGCTAGGGGAGCCACGTCGCACGGACCCTGGGCACGGGTGGCACACCCAGGCAGCCCCCAGCAGGCACGGCATGGGCTGCTCGCCCAGCGTGCGGCAGCGGTGGGCGCGCCAGCCAGCCCGCGGGCGCGCATAGCGAGCCAGCCCCCTCGTCCCTGCCCGTCGACTGACTGCCCAGCGTGCGAGGCTTGGGTACCGTATCGCACGGACCCTGGGCACGGGTGGCATGCCCAGGAAGCCCCCAGCAGGCATGGCATGGGCTCCTCGCCCAGCAAGAGGCAACGGTGGGTGCGCCAGCCAAGCCACGGGCGCCCATCGCGAGCCAGCCCCCACGTCCCTGTCCCACGACTAAGTGCCCAGGGAGCGAGCCAGGGGGGCCGCGTCGCACGGACCCTGGGCTTGGGTGGCACGCCCAGGCAGCCCCCTGCAGGCACGGCATGGGCTGCTCACCCAGCGTGCGGCAGCGGTGGGCGCACCAGCGTGGCCGCAAGCGCCCATCGCGAAACAGGCCGCGGGCGCCCATCGCGAGCCAGGCTGCAGGCGCCCATCGAGAGCCAACCCCCTTGTCCCTGCCGCTCGACTGACTGCCCAGTGTGCGAGCCAGGGGTGCTGTGTCCCACTGGCCCTGGGCACGGGGGGCACGCCCAGGCAGCCCCCAGCAGGCACGGCATGGGCTGCTCGCCAAGTGTGCGGCAGCGGTGAGCGCGCCAGCGAAGCCGCGGGCGCCCATCGTGAGCCAGCCCCCATGTCCCTGTCCGATGACTAAGTGCCCAGCGAGCGAGCCCGGGGGGCCGCGTCGCACGGACCCTGGGTTTGGGTGGCACGCCCAGGCAGCCCCCTGCAGGCACAGCATGGGCTGCTCGCCCAGCGTGCGGCAGTGGTGGGCACGCTAGCCAGGCCGTGGGCGCCCATTGTGAGCCAGGCCGCGGGCGCCCATCTCGAGCCAGGCCGCAGGCGCCCATTGCGAGCCAGGCCGCAGGCGCCCATCGAGACCCAGCCCCCTCGTCCCTGCCCCTCGACTGACTGCCCAGCATGCGAGCTAGGGGTGCCGTGTCGCATGGGCCCTGGGCACGGGTGGCACGCCCAGGCAGCCCCCAGCAGGCACGGCATGGGTTGCTCGCCCAGCGTGCGGCAGCGGTGGGCGTGCCAGCCATGCCGCGGGCACCCATCGCGAGCCAGCCCCCACGTCCCTGCCCCTCGACGTAGTGCCCAGCGAGCGTGCCAGGGGGGCCGCGTCGCATGGACCCTGGGGACGGGTGGCACGCCAAGGCAGCCCCCTTCAGGCACGGCATGGGCTGCTCTCCCAAAGTACGGCAGCGGTGGGCGTGCCAGGCAGGCCGCGGGCACCCATCGCGAGCCAGCCCGCACATCCCTGCCCCTCGACGTAGTGCCCAGCGAGCGTGCCAGGGGGGCCGCGTGGCACGAACCCTGGGAACGGGTGGCACACCGAGGCAGTCCCCAGCAGGCACGACATGGGCTGCTCGCCCAGCGTGCAGCAGCGGTGGGCGCGCCAGCCAGGCCGCGGACGCCCATCTCGAGCCAGCCCCCACGTCCCTGTCCCTTGACTAACTGCCGAGCGAGCGAGCCAGGGGGGCTGTGTCTCATGGACCCTGGGAATGGGTGGCACGTCCAGGCAGTCCCCAGCAGGCTTGGCATGGGCTGCTCGCCCAGCGTGCGACAGCGGTGGGCACGCCAGCCAGGCCGCGGCGACCCATCGCGAGCCAGCCCCTTCGTCCCTGTCCCTCGATTAAGTGCTAAGCGAGCGAGCCAGGGGGGCCACGTCGCACGGACCCTGGCACATGGGGCAGACCCAGGCAGCCCCCAGCAGGCACCGCATGGGTTGCTCGCCTAGTGTGCAGCACCGGTGGGCGCGCCAGCCAGGCCGTGGGCACCCATCGCGAGCCAGCCCCCACGTCCCTCTCCCTCGACGTAGTGCCCAACGAGCGAGCCAGGTGGTCCGCATCGCACGGACCCTGGGCACGGGTGGCACGCCCAGGCAGCCCCCAGCAGGCAACGCATGGGCTGCTCACTCAACGTGCGGCAGCGGTGGGCGCGCCAGCCAGGCCGCAGACGCCCATCTCGAGCCAGCCCCCACGTCCCTGTCCCTCGACTAAGCGCGCAGTGAGTGAGCCAGGGGGGCCACGTCTCATGGACCCTGGGAACGGGTGGTACGTCCAGGAAGTCCCCAGCAGGCATGGCGTGGGCTGCTCGCCCAACGTGCGGCAGCGGTGGGCCCGCCAACAAGGCCGCGGGCGCCCATCGCAAGCCAGGCCGCGGGCGCACATCTCGAGCCAGGCTGTAGGCGCCCATCGCGAGCCAGGCCGCAGGCTCCCATCGAGAGCCGGCCCCCTCGTCCCTGCCCCTCGACTGACTGCCCAGCGTGCGAGCCAGGGGTGCCGTGTCGCATGGGCCCTCGGCACGGGTGGCACGCCCAGGAAGCCCCCAGCAGGCACGGCATGGGCTGCTCGCCCAGCGTGCGGCAGCGGTGGGCGCGCCAGCCAGGCCGTGGGCACCCATCGCAAGCCAGCCCCCACGTCCCTCTCCCTCGACGTAGTGCCCAACGAGCGAGCCATGGGGCCTCTTCGCACGGACCCTGGGCACGGGTGGCACGCCCAGGCAGCCCCCAGCAGGCAAGGCATGGGCTGCTCGCTCAGTGTGCGGCAGCGGTGGGCGCGCCAGCCAGGCCGCAGACGCCCATCTCGAGCCAGCCCCCACGTCCCTGTCCCTCGACTAAGTGCGCAGCGAGTGAGCCAGGGGGGCCGCGTCTCATGGACCCTGCGAACGGGTGGCACGTCAAGGCAGTCCCCAGCAGGCATGGCATGGGCTGCTCGCCCAGCGTGCGGCAGCAGTGGGGGCGCCAGCCAGGCCTCGGGCACCCATCGCGAGCCAGCCCCCACGTCCCTGCCCCTCGACGTAGTGCCCAGCAAGCGTGCCAGGGGGGCCGCGTGGCATGGACCCTGGGAACGGGTGGCACGCCCAGACAGCCCCCAGCATGCACGGCATGGGCTGCTCGCCCAGCGTGCGGCAGCGGTGCGCGCGCCAGCCAGGCTGCGGGCGCCCATCCAGAGCCAGCCCCCTCGTCCCTGCCACTCGACTGACTTCCCAGCGTGCGAGCCAGGGGAGCCATGTCGCACGAACCCTGGGCACGGGTGGCATGCCCAGGAAGCCACCGGCTGGCACGGCATGGGCTGCTCGCCCAGCGTGCGGCAGCGGTGGACGTGCCAGCCAGTCCGCGGGCGCTCATCACGAGCCAGCCCCCTCGTCCCTGCCCCTCGACTGACTGCCCAGCGTGCCAGCTAGGAGTGCCATGTTGCATGGGCCCTGGTCATGGGTGGCACACCCAGGCAGCCCCCTGCAGGCACGGCATGGGCTGGTCGCCCAGCGTGCGGCAGCGGTGGGCGCGCCAGCCAGGCCGTGGGCGCCCATCGCGAGCCAGGCCGCTGGTGCCCATCTCGAGCCAGGCCGCAGATGCCCATCGCGAGCCTGGCCACAGGCGCCCATCAAGAGCGATCCCCCTCGTCCCCGCCCCTCGACTGACTGCCCAGCATGCGAGCCAGGGGTGCCATGTAGCACGGGCCCTGGGCACGGGTGGCACGCCCAGGCAGCCCCCAGGAGGCATGGCATGGGCTGCTCGCCCAGCGTGCGGCAGCGGTGGGCGCGCCAGCCATGCCGCGGGCGCCCATCGCGAGCCAGCCCCCACGTCCCTGTCCTTCGACTATGTGACCAGCGAGCGAGCCAGTGGGGCCACGTCGCACGGACCCTGGGCACTGGTGGCACGCCCAGGCAACCCCCAGCAGGCACGGCATGGGCTGCTCGCCCAGTGTGCGGCAGTGATGGACGCGCCAGCCAGGCCACGGGCGCCCATCGTGAGCTAGCCCCCACGTTCCTGTCCCTCGACTAAGTGCCCAGTGAGCAAGCCAGGGGGGCCACGTCGCACGGACCCTGGGCACTGGTGGCACGCCCAGGCAACCCCCAGCAGGCACGGCATGGGCTGCCCGCCCAATGTGCGGCAGCGGTGGGCGCACTAGCCAGGCCGCGGGCGCCCAACGCGAGCTAGCCCCCACGTCCCTGTTTCTCGACTGAGTGCCCAGCGAGCGAGCCAGGGGGGCAGTGTCGCATGGACCCTAGACACGGGTGGCACACCCAGGCAGCCTCCAGCAGGCAGACCATGGGCTGCTTGCCCAGCGTGCGGCAGCAGTGGGCGCGCTAGCCAGGCCGCGGGCGCCCATCGCGAGCCAGCCCCCTCGTCCCTGCCCTCGACTGACTGCCCAGCGTGCGATCCAGGGGTACCGCATTGCACGGACCCTGGGAATGGGTGGTCCGCCCAGGAAGCCTCCAGCAAGCACGGCATGGGTTGCTTGCCCAGCGTGCGGCAGTGGTGAGCGCGCTAGCCAGGCCGCGGGGGCCCATCGCAAGCCAGCCAGCTCGTCCCTGCCCCTAGACTGACTGCCCAGCGTGCGATCCATGGGTACCGCATCGCACGGACCCTGGGCATGGTTGGCATGCCCAGGCAGCCCCCAGCAGACACCGCATGGGCTTCTCACCAAACGTGCGGCAGCAGTGGGGGCACCAGCCAGGCCGCGGGCGCCCAACGCGAGCTAGCCCCCACGTTCCTGTCTCTCGACTAAGTGCCCAGTGAGCGAGCCAGGGGGGCAGTGTCACACGGACCCTGGGCATGGGTGGCATGCCCAGGCAGCCTCCAGCAGGCACGGCATGGGCTGCTTGCCCAGTGTGCGGCAGCGGTGAGCACGCCAGCCAGGCCGCGGTCGCCCATCGCGACCCAGCCCCCGAGTCCCTGCCCCTCGACTGACAGCCCAGCATGCGAGCCAGGGGTGCCGCGTCGCACAGACCCTGGGCAGGAGTGGCACGCCCGGGCAGCCCCCAGCTGGCACGGCATTGGCTGCTTGCCCATCGTGCGGCAGCGGTCGGCGCGCCAGCAATGCCGCGGGCGCCCATCGCGAGCTAGCCCCCACGTTCTTGTCCATCGACTATGTGCCCAGCGAGCAAGCCAGGGGGGCCAAGTCGCACGGACCCTGGGCATGGGTGGCATGCCCAGGCAACCCCCAGCAGGCACGGCATGGGCTGCTCGCCAAGTGCGCGGCAGCGGTGGCCGCACCAGCCAGGCTGCGGGCGCCCAACGCGAGCTAGCCCCCACGTTCCTGTCTCTCGACTAAGTGCCCAGCGAGCGAGCCAGGGGGGCAGCGTCGCACGGACCCTGGGCATGGGTGGCATGCCCAGGCAGCCTCCAACAGGCACAGCATGGGCTGCTTGCCCAGCGTGCGGCAGCGGTGAGCGCGCTAGCCAGGCCGCGGGCGCCCATCGTGAGCCAGCCCCCTCGTCCCTGCCCTTGACTGACTGCCCAGCGTGCGAGCCAGGGGTACCGCGTCGCATGGACCCTGGGCATGGGTGGCACGCCCAGGCAGCCCCCAACAGGGACGGCGTGGACTGCTCGCCCAGCGTGCGGCAGCGGTGGGCGCACGAGCCAGGCCGCGGGCGCCCAACGCGAGCTAGCCCCCACGTTCCTGTCTCTTGACTTAGTGCCCAGCGAGCGAGCCAGGGGGGCAGTGTCGCACGGACCCTGGGCATGGGTGGCATGCCCTGGCAGCCTCCAGCAGGCACGACATGGGCTGCTTGCCCAGCGTGCGGCAGCGGTGAGCACGCCAGCCAGGCCGCGGGCGCCCATCGCGAACCAGCCCCCTCGTCCCTGCCCTTCGACTGACTGCCCAGCGTGCGAGCCAGGGGAACCGCATCGCACGGACCCTGGGCACGGGTGGCCCGCCCAGGCAGCCTCCAGCAGGCACGGCATGGGCTGCTTGCCCAGCCTGCGGCAGCGGTGAGCGCGCTAGCCAGGCCGCGGGCGCCCATCGAGAGCTAGCCCCCTCGTCCCTGCCCCTCGACGGACTGCCCAGCGTGCGAGCCACGGGTACCGCGTCGCACGGACCCTGGGCACGGGTGGCCCGCCCAGGCAGCCTCCAGCAGGCAGAGCATGGGCTTCTCGCCAAGCGTGCGGCAGCGGTGGGCGCGCCAGCCCGGCCGCGGGCGCCCATCGCGAGCTAGCCCCCACGTTCTTCTCCCTCGACTATGTGCCCAGGGAGCGAGCCAGGGGGGCCACGTCGCACGGACCCTAGGCATGGGTGGCACGCCCAGGGAACCCCCAGCAGGCACGCCATGGGCTGCTCGCCCTGTGTGGGCGCACCGGCCAGGTCGCGGGCGCCCAACGCGAGCTAGCCCCCACGTTCCTGTCGCTCGACTAAGTGCCCAGCGAGCGTGCCAAGGGGGCAGTGTCGCACGGACCCTGGGCACGGGTGGCACGCCCAGGCAGCCTCCAGCAGGCACAGCATGGGCTGCTTCCCCAGTGTGCGGCAGCGGTGAGCACGCCAGCCAAGCCGCGGTCGCCCATCACGACCCAGAGCCCGAGTCCCTGCCCCTCGACTGACAGCCCAGCGTGCGAGCCAGGGGTGCCGCGTCGCACAGACCCTGGGCACGAGTGGCATGCCCGGGCAGACCCCAGCAGCCACGGCATTGGCTGCTCACCCAGCGTGCGGCAGCGGTCGGCGCGCCAGCAATGCCTCGGGCGCCCATCGCGAGCTAGCCCCCACGTTGTTGCCCCTCGACTATGTGACCAGCGAGCAAGCCAGGGGGGCTACATCGTACGGACCCTGGGCACGGGTGGCCCGCCCAGGCAGCCTCCAGCAGGCACGGCATGGGCTGCTTGCCCAGCGTGCGGCAGCGGTGAGTGCGCTAGCCAGGCCACGGGCGCCCATCGCGAGCCGGCCCCCTCGTCCCTGCCCCTCGACTGACTGCCCAGCGTGCGAGCCACAGGTACCGCGTCGCACGGACCCTGGGCAAGGGTGGATCGCCCAGGCAGCCCCCAGCAGGCACCGCATGGGCTTCTCGCCAAGCGTGCGGCAGCGGTGGGCGCGCCAGCCCGGCCCCGGGCGCCCATCGCGACCTAGCCCCCACGTTCTTGTCCCTCGACTATGTGCCCAGGGAGCGAGCCAGGGGGGCCACGTCGCACGGATCCTGGGCATGGGTGGCACGCCCAGGGAACCCCCAGCAGGCACGGCATGGGTTGCTCACCCAGTGTGCGGCAGCGGTGGGCGCACCAGCCAGGTCGCAGGCGCCCAACGCGAGCTGGCCCCCAAGTTCCTGTCTCTCGACCAAGTGCCCAGCGAGCGTGCCAGGGGGGCAGTGTCGCACGGACCCTGGGCACGGGTGGCACGCCCAGGCAGCCTCCAGCAGGCACGGCATGGGCTGCTTCCCCAGTGTGCGGCAGCGGTGAGCACGCCAGCCAGGCCGCGGTCGCCCATCACGACCCAGCCCCCGAGTCCCTGCCCCTCGACTGACAGCCCAGCGTGCGAGCCAGGGGTGCCGCGTCGCACAGACCCTGGGCACGAGTGGCATGCCCGGGCAGACCCCAGCAGCCACGGCATTGGCTGCTCACCCAGCGTTTGGCCGCGGTCGGCGCGCCAGCAATGCCGTGGGCGCCCATCGCGAGCTAGCCCCCACGTTGTTGTCCCTCGACTATGTGACCAGCGAGCAAGCCAGGGGGGCCACATTGCATGGACCCTGGGCACTGGTGGCATGCCTAGGCAACCCCCAGCAGGCACGGCATGGGCTGCTTGCCCAGCTTGCGACAGCGGTGGACGCGCCAGCCAGGCCACGGGCGCCCATCGTGAGCTAGCCCCCATGGTCCTGTCCCTCGACTAAGTGCCCAGTGAACGAGCCAAGGGGGCCGCGTCGCACAGACCCTGGCCATGGGTGGCATGCCCAGGCAGCCCCCAGCAGGCACGGCATGGGCCATGGGCCCAGCATGCGGCAGCGGTGGGCGCACCAGCCAGGCCACGGGCTCCCATCGCGAGCCAACCCCCTGGTCCCTGTCCGTCATCTAAGTACCCAGCGAGTAAGCAAGGGGAGCGGCATCGCATGGACCCTGGGCACTGGTGGCACGCCAGGGCAGCCCCCAGCAGGGACGGCATGGGCTGCTTCCCCAGTGTGCGGCAGCGGTGGACGCGCCAGCCAGGCCACGGGCGCCCATCATGAGCTAGCCCCCATGTTCCTGTCCCTCGACTAAGTGCCCAGTGAGCGAGCCAAGGGGGCCGCGTCACACAGACCCTGGCCACGGGTGGCATGCCCAGGCAGCCCCCAGCAGGCACGGCATGGGCCATGTGCCCAGCATGCGGCAGCGGTGGGCGCACCAGCCAGGCCACGGGCTCCCATCGCGAGCCAACCCCCTGGTCCCTGTCCGTCATCTAAGTACCCAGCGAGTGAGCCAGGGGAGCCGCATCGCATGGGCCCTGGGCACTGGTGGCACACAAAGGCAGCCCCCAGCAGGCACGGCATGGGCTGCTCGCCCAGCGTGCTGCAGCGGTGGACGCGCCAGCCAGGCCACGGGCGCCCATCGTGAGCTAGCCCCCACGTTCCTGTCCCTCGACTAAGTGCCCAACGAGCGAGCCAAGCAGGCCGCGTCGCATGGACCCTGGCCACGGGTGGCATGCCCAGGCAGCCCCCAGGAGGAACGGCATGGTTCAAGTGCCCAGCGTGCGGCAGCGGTGGGCGAACCAGCCAGGCCACAGGCTCCCATCGCGAGCCAGCCCCCTGGTCCCTGTCCCTCGTCTAAGTGCCCAGCGAGTGAGCCAGGGGAGCTGCATCGCATGGACCCTGGGCATGGGTGGCATGCCCAGGCAGCCCCCAGCAGGCACGGCTTGGGCTCCTCGACCAGCGAGCGGCAGCGGTGGGCGCGCCAGCTGGTCGCGGGCGCCCATCGTGAGCCAGCGCTTAGTCACTGCCCCTCGACTGACTGCCCAGCATGTGAGCCAATGGTGCTATGTCACACAGACCCTGGGCACGGGTGGTGCGCCCGGGGAGCCCCGAGCTGGCACGGCATGGGCTGGTCGCCCAGCGTGCGGCAGCGGTGGGCGCGCCAGCCAGGACAAAGGTGCCCATCAAAAGCCAACCCCAACGTCCCTGTCCCTCGACAAAGTGCCCAGCGTGCGAGCCACAGGGGCCGCATTGCATGGACCCTGGGCATGGGTGGCACACCCAGGAAGCCCCCAGCAGGCTTGGCATGGGCTTCTCGCCCATCGTGCGGCAGCGGTGAGCGCCCCAGCCAGGCCGCGGGCGCCCATCGCGAGCCAGCCTCCTCGTCCTTGCCCCTCGTCTGACTGCCCAGCGTGCAAGCCAGGAGTGCCATGTCGCACGGACCCTGGGCACGAGTGGCACACCCAGCCAGCCCCCAGCAGGCACAGCATGGGTTGCTCGCCCAGCGTGCGGCAGCCAGGCCACGGGCGCCCATCGTGAGCTTGCCCCCACGTTCCTGTCCTTCGACTAAGTGCCCAGCGAGTGAGCCTGGAGGGCTGCGTCGCACGGACCCTGGGCACGGGTGGCACGCCCAGGCAGCCCCCAGCAGGCACGGCATGGGCTGCTCACCCAGCCAGGGCGCGGGCGCCCATCGTGAGTCAGTCCCCGAGTCCCTGCCCCTCGAATGACTGCCCAGCATGCGAGCCAGGGGTGCCGCGTCGCACGGACCCTGGGCATGGGTGACACGCCTGGGCAGCTCCCAGCAGGCATGGCATGGGCTGCTCGCTCAGCATGCGGCAGTGGTGGGCGTGCCAGCCAGGCTGCGGGCACCCATCGCGAGCCAGCCCCCTCGTCTCTGTCTCTCGACTAAGTGCCCAACGAGAGAGCCAGAGGAGCCGCGTCGCATGGACCCTTGGCACGGCAGGCATGCCCAGGCAGCCCCCAGCAGGCATGGCATGGGCCAAGTGCCCAGCATGTGGCAGCGGTGGGTGCACCAGCCAGGCCACTGGCTCCCATTGTGAGCCAGCCCCTTGGTCCCTGTCCCTCGACTAAGTGCCCAGCGACCGAGCCAGGGGAACAGCATCACATGGACCCTGGGCACGGGTGGCCTGCCCAGGCAGCCCCCAGCAGGCATGGCATGAGCTGCTCACCCAGCGTGCGGCAGCGATGGGCGTACCAGCCAGGCCGCGGGTGCCGATCGTGAGCCAACCCCTCGTCCCTGCCCCTCGACTGACTACCCAATGTGCGAGCCAGGGGCACCGCGTCGCATGGACACTGGGCACAGATTGAACGACCAGGCAGCCCCCAGCAGGCACGGCATGGGCTGCTCGCCCAGTGTGCGGCTGCGGTGGGGGCGCCAGCCAGGCCGCGGGCGCCGATCGCGAGCCAACCCCTCGTCCCTGCTCCTCGACTGACTTCCCAACGTGCGAGCCAGGGGTGCCGCGTCACACGGACACTGGGCACGGGCTGCATGCCCAGGCAGCCCCCAGCAGGCACGACATGGGCTGCTCGCCGAGCGTGCATCAGTGGTGGGCGCGCCAGCCAGGCCACGGGGCCCATCGCGAGCCAGCCCCCTCGTCCCTTCCCCTCGACAGACAGCCCAGCGTGCAAGCAAGGGGTGCCACGTTGCACTAACCCCGGGCACAGGTGGCAGGCCCAGGCAGCCCCCAGCAGGCACGGCATAAGCTGCACGCCCAGCGTGCGGCAGCGGTGGGCGAGCCAGCCAGGCCGCAGGCGCCCATCGCGAGCCAGCCCCCACGTCCCCATCCCATGACATAGTGCCCAGCGAGTGAGCCAGGGGGCAACGTCACACGGACCCTGGGCACAGGTGGCATGCCTAGGCAGCCCCCAGCCAGGCCGCGGGCGCCCATTGCGGGCCAGCCCCCTCCTCCCTGCCCCTCGACTGACTGTCTTGCGTGGGAGCCAAGGGTGCCCCGTCGCACGGACCCTGGGCATGGGTGGCACGCCCAGGCAGCCCCAAGCAGGCACGGCATGGGCTGCACGCCCAGCGTGCGGCAGCTGTGGGTGCGCCAGCCAGGCCGCGGGCGCCCATCGCGAGCTAGCCCCCACGTCCATGTCCCTCGACTAAGTGCCCAGCGAGCGAGTCAGGGGGGCTGCATCTTACAAACCTTGGGCACATGTGGCACGCCCAGGTAGCCCCCAGCAGGTACAGCATGGGATGCTCGCCCAGCGTGCAGCAGCGGTGGGCGCGCCAGCCAGGCCGCGAGCGCCCATCGCGAGCCAGCCCCCTCGTCCCTTCCCCTTGACTGACTGCCCAGCATGCGAGCCAGGGGTACCACATCGCACTGACCCCGGGCACGGGTGGCAGGCACAGGCAGCCCCCAGCAGGCACGGAATGGGCTGCACGCCCAGCGTGCGGCAGCGATAGGCGAGCCAGCAAGGCCGCGGGCACCCATCGCGAGCCAGCCCCTTCGTCCCTTCCCCTCGACTGACTGCCCATCGTGCGAGCAAGGGGTGCCACATCGCTGAGACCCCGGGCACGGGTGGCAGGCCCAGGCAGCCCCCAGCAGGCATGGCATGGGCTGCACGCCAAGCGTGCGGCAGCGGTGGGCGAGCCAGCCAGGCCGCGGGCGCCCAACGCGAGCCAGCCCCCACATCCCTATCCCTCGACATAGTGCCCAGCAAGCGAGCTAGGGTGCCACGTCGCACGGACCCTGGGCGTGGGTGGCACGCCTAGGCAGCCCCCAGCAGGCACGGCATGGGCTGCTCGCCCAGCGTGTGGCAGCGGTGGGCGCGCCAGCCAAGCCACGTGCTCCCATCGCGAGCCAGCCCCTCATCCTTGCCCCTCGACTGACTGCCCAGAGTGCGAGCTAGGGGTACCACGGCAGTCACCAGCAGGCACGGCGCCAGCCTTGCCAGGGGCGCCCCACACGAGGCAGTCGCGAGCACGTTGTGAGGCTCAGCACATGCTGTGGGCATTGATTTCATGGGCAAGCTGGCCTTGGCAGTGGCCCCTGGCTCTGGTGGACCCTGAGGGCTGCCATGGGGTGGCTGGAGGTGCACTGGACAGGGCAGCCAGCATGCACCATGGGCCAGGCAGAGGCGCAGCTGCCCCAGCCTGCTAGCCGCAATGCCCAGTTGCGAAATTGTTGTGAATTGACCGTATTTTCATCATGGAATTGGTCCCGAAATTACTCAAATAATTCGTGTAATTCATGAGGAGTCTGCCCCTGAAGTTTGGGATCATTTCGACTCACGGGCTATTTTTGATGATTTTTTCAATTTTCGGCTGTAGAAAATTCATTAAAAAAATTTAGTACCCAGAAAATTCTGAAATTCTTTCTGGTGGTAGATATGATTATTCTCCATTTACGTACAAAGTTTCAGCTGAAAATTCCAAGTAAATAATTTTTTAGACCCATTATGACGGCTCAGATATATTGATGTTTCCTCTTGCCGGGAGTGAAATTTCATTTAAGACTCTTTAGGGGGGAGGTGGTCACCTAGCTTGCTGGGTGCCAACAGGCCATGCGTGCCTCCCCCCCTGCCCATCCCACGTGGACAGGCACTGGGCTTGGGCAACCCAGCGCGCATGGCATGGGCAGGGCGGCTTGCTGCCTTGCCCATCCAGCCGGTGGTGCATGGCTGTGGCGGCCTACACCGCCGGCAGGCAGGCGGCCGGCGACGTCCGCCAAAGAGTGTGGGATGCCTGATCAGTAGCCAACGGAGTGGGGAAAACGTGGGAAACGAAATTCGTTAAATTGTGGGCAACGAAATGAGAAAAATCGTGGGATAATGAGCTGGGATGTGGCTACACAAGCTCGACAGTGTGGGTGGCGAAGCTAACAATGATGCATGCTATGCGAGGGCCAAATTTCTGGGGGGATTTTGACCATGCGGAGTGCTTCGTCGCAGGCCCTCGAGGCGGCGGATGTGGGGCTGGATCCCAACGCCCAGGCTTGCCTCGGTGGACTCGTTGTGCAGCGCGATCGGCGACACGATCAACGGCCGTTAGCAACGAGCGAGCCACATGGCCAGCCTGGGCAAGGCGTGACACCTCTGCTGCCAAGCCCTCATCGGTGGGAAAAACGTGGGCAATGAAATGAGAGAAATTGTGGGATAATGAGCTGGGATGTTGCTAGACAAACTCGACGGTGTGGGCAGCGAAGCTAACGATGATGCATGCTACGCGAGGGC
>JAJFZO010000125.1:202500-207500 GCA_021397835.1 Moringa oleifera
CATGGTATGGGCCAAGTTCCCAGCGTGCGGCTGCGGTGGGTGTGCCAGCCAGGCCACAGGCGCCCATCACGAGCCAGCCCCCTCGTCCCTGTCCCTCGACTAAGTCCCCAGCGAGCGAGCCAGGGGAGACGCGTCGCACGGACCCTGAGCAAGGGAGGCATGCCTTGGCAGCTCCTAGCAGGCACGACATGGACCAAGTGCCCAGCGTGCGGCAGCGGTGGCAGTGCTAGTGAGGCCACAGGCGCCCATCATGAGCCAGACCCCTCGACCTAGTGCCCAGAGAGCGAGCCAGGGGGGCCATCGGTGGGCGCGCCAGCAAGGCCACAGGCGCCCATCACGAGCTAGCCCCCTCGTCCCTGTCCCTCGACTAAGTCCTCAGCGAGCGAGCCAGGGGAGCCATGTTACATGGACCCTGGGCATGGGAGGTATGCCCAGGCAGCCCCCAGTAGGCATAGAATGGGTCAAGTGCCCAGCATTCAGTAGCCGTCGGCGCGCCAGCCAGGCCACAGGCACCCATCGCGAGCCAGCCCCTTCGTCCCTGTCCCTCGACTAAGTGCCCAGCGAGCGAGCCAGGGGAGCCACATTGCATGGACCCTGGGCATGGGAGGCATGCCCTGGGAGCCCCCAGCAGGCACGGCATGGGCCAAGTGCCCAGCATGCGAAAGCGGTGGGAGCGCTAGCGATGCCACAGGCACCCATCATGAGCCAGACCCCTCGTCCCTGTCCCTCGACTTAGTGCCCAGCGAGCGAGCCAGGGGAGCCATGTCGCATGCCCAGCCCCGAGCAGGCACAGAATGGGCCAAGTCCCCAGCGTGCGACAGCAGTGGGCGCGCCAGCCAGGCCACAGGCGCCCATCACGAGCCAGCCTCCTCGTCCTTGTCCCTCGACTAAGTGCCCAACGAGCGAGCCAGGGGAGCCGCATCGCACGGTCCCTGGGCATGGGAGGCATGCCCAGGAAGTCCCCAGCAGGCATGGCAGGGGCCAAGTTCCCAGCGTGCGGCAGCGATGGGCGTGCCAGACAGGCCACAGGCACCCATCGCGAGCCAGCCCCCTCGTCCCTGTCCCTCGACTAAGTGCCCAGCGAGCGAGCCAGGGGAGCCGTACTGCACGGACCCTGGGCACGGGAGGCATGCCCTGGCAGCCCCCAGCAGGCATGGCATGGGCCAAGTGCCCAGCGTGCGACAGCGGTGGGAGCGCTAGCGATGCCACAGGCGTCCATCATGCGCCAGACCCCTCGTCCCTGTCCCTTGACTTAGTGCCCAGTGAGCAAGCCAGGGGAGCCATGTCGCACGGACTCTGGGCACGGAAGCCATGCCCAGGCAGCCCAGAGCAGGCACGGAATAGGCCAAGTGCCCAGCGTGCGGCAGCAGTGGGCGCGCCAGCCAGGCCACAGGCGCCCATCGCGAGCCAGCCCCCTCGTCCCTGTCCCTCGATTAAGTGCCCAGCGAGCGTGCCAGGGGAGCCGCATCGCACAGTCCCTGGGCATGGGAGGCATGCCCAAGCAGTCCCCAGCAGGCATGGCATGGGCCAAGTTCCCAGCGTGCGGCAGCGGTGGGCGTGCCAGCCAGGCCACAGGCGCCCATCGCGAGCCAGCCCCTCCACCCTGTCCCTCGACTAAGTGCCCAGCGAACGAGCCAGGGGAGCCGCATCACACAGACCCTGGGCATGGGAGGCATTCCCTGGCAGCCCTCTGTAGGCACGGCATGGGCCAAGTGCCTAGCGTGCGGCAGCGGTGGGTGCGCCAGCAAGGCCACAGGCACCCATCATGAGCCAGACCCCTCGTCCCTTTGCCTCGACTTAGTGCCCAGCAAGCAAGCCAGGGGAGCCATGTCTCATGGACCTTGGGACGGGAAGTGTGCCCAGGCATCCCCCAGCAGGCACGAAATGGGTCAAGTGCCCAGCATGCGGCAGTGGTGGGCGCGCCAGCAAGGCCACAGGCGCCCGTTGCTAGCCAGCCCCCTCGTCCTTGTCCCTCAAAAAAGTTCCCAGCGAGTGAGCCAAGGGAGCCATGTTACATGGACCCTGCGCATGGGAGGTATGCCCAGGCAGCCCCCAGCAGGCACAGAATGGGCCAAGTGCCCAGCATGCGGCAGCGGTGGGCGGGCCAGCCAGGCCTCGGGCGCCCATCGCGAGCCAGCCCCCTTGTCCCTGTCCCTCAACTAAGTCCCCAGGGAGCGAGCCAGGGGAGCCGTATTGCACGGACCGTGGGCACGGGAGGCATGCCCTGGCAGCCCCCAGCAGGCACGGCATGGGCCAAGTGCCCAGCGTGCGGCAGCGGTGGGAGCGCCAGCGAGGCCACAGGCACCCATCATGAGCCAGACCCCTCATCCCTGTCCATCGACATAGTGCCCAATGAGTGAGCCATGGGAGGCATGTCGCATGGACTCTGGGCATGGGAGGCATGCCCAGGCAGCCCCCAGCAGGCACGGCATGGGCCAAGTGCCCAGTGTGCGGCAGCGGTGGGAGTGCCAGCGAGGCCACAGGCGCCCATCATGAGCCAAACCCCTCGTCCCTGTCCATCGACTTAGTGCCCAACGAGCGAGCCATGGGAGGCATGTCGCATGGACTCTGGGCATGGGAGGCATGCCCAGGCAGCCCCAAGTAGGCACGAAATGGGCCAAGTGCACAGCGTGCGGCAGCGGTGGGCACGCCAGCCAGGCCACAGGCGCCCATCGCGAGCCAGCCCCCTCGTCCCTGTCCCTCGATTAAGTGCCTAGCGAGCTAGCCAGGGGAGCCGCATCGCACGGTCCCTGGGAATGGGAGCCATGCCCAGGTAGTCCCCAGTTGGCTTCGCATGGGCCAAGTTCCCTGCGTGCGGCAGCAGTGGGCGTGCCAGCCAGGCCACAGGCGCCCATCACGAGCCAGCCCCCTCGTCCCGTCCATCGAATAAGTGCCCAGCGAGTGAGCCAGGGGAGCCAAGTCGCATGGACCCTGGGCATGGGAGGCCTTCCCAGGCAGCCCCCAGCAAGCATGGCATGGGCCAAGTGCCCAGCGTGCGGCAGCGGTGGGTGCGCCAGCCAGGCCACAGGCGCCCTTCGCGAGCCAGCCCCCTCGTCCCAGTCCCTCGACGAAGTGCCCAGCGAGCGAGCCAGGGGAGCCACGCCGCATGGACCCTG
This sequence comes from Moringa oleifera, assembly GCA_021397835.1. Classification (NCBI taxonomy): domain Eukaryota; kingdom Viridiplantae; phylum Streptophyta; class Magnoliopsida; order Brassicales; family Moringaceae; genus Moringa; species Moringa oleifera. The sequence continues at coordinate 205,617 of JAJFZO010000125.1, forward strand.
GGCACGGGAGGCATGCCCCAACATCCCCCAGCAGTTACGGCATAGGCCAAGCGTGCAGCGTGCGGTAGAGGTGGGTGCTCGAGCCAGGCCACGGGCGCCCATTGCGAGCCAGCCCCCTCGACCCTGTCCCTTGACTTAGTGCCCAGCGAGCAAGCCAGGGGAGCTGCATTGCACGAAATCTGGGCACAGAAGGCATGCCCAGGCAACCCCCAGTAGGCACGGCATGGGCCAAGTGCCCAGCATGCGGCAGAGGAGGGCGCGCCAGCCAGGCCACAGGCGCCCATCGCGACCAAGCCCCATCGTCCCTGTCCCTCGACTAAGTGCCCAGCGAGCGCGCCAGGGGAACCGCGTTGCACAGACCCTGGGCAAGGTTGGCACGCCCAGGCAGCCCCCAGCAGGCACGGCATGGGCTGCTCACCCAGCGTGAGGCAGCGGTGGGCGCGCCAGCAATGCTGCGGGCGCCCATCGCTAGCCAGCCCCCACGTCCTTGTCCCTCGACTAAGTGCCCAACAAAAGAGCAAGGTGAGCCGCGTCGCACGGACCCTTGGCATGGATGGAACGTCCAGGCAGCCCCGAGCAGGCACGGCATGGGCTGCTCGCCCCTTGTGGTGCAGCGGTGGGCGCACCAGCCAGGCCGCGGGCATCCAACGTGAGCCAGCCCCCACGTCCCTGTCCCTTGATGTAGTGCCCAGCGAGCGAGCCAGGGGGGCCACGTCACGCGGACCCTAGGCACTGGTGGCATGGCCAGGCAGCCCCCAGCAAGCAAAGCATGGGCTGCTCGCCTAGCGTGTGGCAGCGGTTGGTGCGCTAGCCAGGCCGCGGGCGCCCTTCGCGTGGCAGCCCCCTCGTCCCTGCCCCTCGACTGACTGCCCAGCGTGCGAGCCAGGGGTGCCGTGTCGCACGGGCCCTAGGCACGGGTGGCACACCCAGGCAGCGCCCAGCAGGCACAGCATGGGCTGCTCGCCCAGCGTGAGGCAGCGGTGGGCGCGCGATCCAGGCCGCGGGCACCCATCCCGAGCCAGCCCCCTCGTCCCCGCCCCTCGACTGATTGCCCAGCGTGAGAGCCAGTGGTGCCACATAGCACGGACCCTGGGCACGGGTGGCACGCCCAGGCAGCCCCCAGTAGGCACGGCATGGGCTGCTCACCCAGCGTGCGGCAGCGGTGGGTGCGCCAGCTAGGCCGCGGGCGCCCATCGCGAGCCAGCACCCTCATCCCTGCCCCTCGACTGACTGCCCAGCGTGCGAGCCAGGGGTGCCGCGTTGCATGGGCCCTAGGCATGGGTGGCACACCCAGGCAGCGCCCAGCAGGCACAGCATGGGCTGCTCGTCCAGCGTGAGGCAGCGGTGGGCGCGCGATCCAGACCGCGGGCGCCCATCGTGAGCCAGCCCCCTCGTCCCCGCCCCTCGACTGATTGCCCAGTGTGCGAGCCAGGGTTGCCAAGTCGCATGGACCCTGGGCATGGTTGGCATGCCCAGGCAGCCCCCAGCAGGCACGGCATGGGCTGCTCGCCCAGCGTGCGGTAGCGGTGGGCGCGCCAGCCAGGCTGCAGGCGCCCATCGCGAGCCAGCCCCCACGTCCCTGTCCTTCGACTATGTGCCCAGCGAGCGAGCCAGGGGGGCTGCGTCACACGGATCTTGGGCACGGGTGGCACGCCCAGGCAGCCCCCTGCAGGCACGGCATGGGCTGCTGGCCCAGTGTGCGGCAGCGGTGTGCGCGCCAGCCAGGCCGTGGTTGCCCATCGCGAGCCAGCCCCCACGTCTTTGTCCCTCGACGTAGTGCCCAGCGAGCATGCCAGGGAGCCGTGTCACACGGACCCTGGGCATGGGTGGCACACCCAGGCAGCCCACAGCAGGCACGGCATGGGCTGCTCGCCAAGCGTGCGG
>JAJFZO010000125.1:217500-245000 GCA_021397835.1 Moringa oleifera
GTACGGCATGAGTCCAGTGCCCAGTGTGCGGCAGAGGATGGCGCGCCAGCCAGGCCACAGGCGCCCATCGCGAGCCAGCCCCCTCGTCCCTGTCCATCGACTAAGTGCCCAGCGAGCGAGCCAGGGGATCCGCGTTGCACAGACCCTGGGCACTGGAGCAATGACCCAGATGCCCCCAGCAGGCATGGCATGGGCCAAGTGCCCAGTGTGCGGCAGAGGTGGGCGCGCCAGCGAGGCCACAGGCGCCCATCACGAGGCAGAACCCTCGTCCCTGTCCCTCGACTTAGTGCCCAGCGAGCGAGCCATGGGAGCCATGTCGCATGGACCGTGGGCACAGAGGGCATTCCCAGGAAGCCCCCAGCAGGCACGGCATGGGCAAAGTGCCCAGCGTGTGGCAGAGGAGGGCGCGCCAGCAAGGGAACAGGCACCAATCGCGAGCCAGCCCCCTCGTCCCTGTCCCTCAACTAAGTGCCCAGCGAGCGAGCCAGGGGAGCCGCGTCATACGGACCCTGGGAATGGGACGCATGCCCAGGCAGCCCCCAGCAGGCTCGGCATGGGCCATGCGCCCAGCGTGCGGCAGCGGTGGGCGTGCCTGCGAGGCCACAGGCGCCCATTGCGAGGCAGCCCCCTTGTCCCTGTCCCTGGACTAAGTTCCCAGCGAGCGAGCCAGGCGAGCTGTGTCACATGGACCCAGGGCACGGGAGGCATTGCCCGGCAGCCCCTAGCAGGCATAGCATGGGCCAAGTGCCCAGCGTGCGGAAGCGGTGGATGCGCCAGCAAGGCCACAGTCCCCCATCGCGAGCCAGCCCCCTCGTCCCTGTCCCTTGACTAAGTGCCCAGTGAGTGAGCCGGGGGAGCCGTGTTGCATGGACTCTGGGCACGGGAGGCATGCCCAGGCAGCCCCCAGCAGGCACGGCATCGGCCAAGTGCGCAGCGTGCGGCAGCGGTGGGTGCGCCAGCCAGGCCACAGGCGCCCATCGCGAGCCAGCCCCCTCATCCCTGTCCCTCGACTAAGTGCCCAGCGAGCGAGCCAAGGGAGCCATGTCGCATGGACCCTGGGTGTGGGAGGCATACCCAGGCAGCCCCCAGCAGGCACGGCTTGGGCCAAGTGCCCAGCGTGTGGCAGCGGTGGGCGCGCCAGCCAGGCCACAAGCGCCCATCGTGAGCCAGCCCCCTCGTCCCTGTCCCTGGACTAAGTGCCCAGTGAGCGAGCCAGGGGAGCCGTGTCGCATGGACCCTGGGCATGGGAGGCATACCCCAGCAGCCCCCAGTGGGTACGGCATGGGCCAAGTGCAGAGCGTGCGGCAGCGGTGGGCGCGCCAGCCAGGCCACAGGCGCCCATCGCGAGCCAGCCCCTTCGTCCCTGTCCCTCGACCAGGTGCCCAGCGAGCGAGCCACGGGAGCCATGTCGCACGGACCCTGGGCACCGAAGGAATGCCCCGGCTGCCCTCAGCAGGCCTGGCATGGGCTGCTTGCCCAGCGTGCGGCAGCGGTGGGCGCGCGAGCAAAGCCGCCGGCGACAATTGCGAGCCAGCCCCAACGTCCCTGTCCCTGGATGTAATGCCCAGTGAGTGAGACAGGGGGGCCATGTCGCATGGACCCTGGAGACAGGTGGCATGCCCAGGCAGCCCCCAGCAGGCATGGCATGGGCTCCTCGCCCAGCGTGCTGCAGTGGTGGGTGCGCCAGCCAGGCCGCGGGCGCCCATCGCGAGCCAGCCCCCACGTTCCTGTCCATCGACTAAGTGCTCAGCGAGCAAGCCAGGGGGGCTGCATCGGATGGACCCTGGGCACGAGTGGCATGCCCAGGCCGCCCCCAGCAGGTATTGCATGGGCTACTCTCCCAGCGTGCGGTAGCGGTGGGCGCACCAGCCAGGCTGCCGGCACCCATCGCGAGCCAGCCCCCACGTCCCTGTCCCTCGACGTAGTGCCCAGCGATCGAGCCAGGGGGGCAGCGTCGCACTGACCCTGGGCATGGGTAGCACGCCCAGGCAGCCCCCAGCAGGCACAGCATGGGCCAAGTACCCAGCGTGCGGCAGAGGAGGGCGCACAAACCAGGCCACAGGCTCCCATCGCGAGCCAGCCCCCTCGTCCCTGTCCCTCGACTAAGTGCCGAGCGAGCGAGCAGGGGAGCCAAGTCGCATGGACTCTGGGCACGGGAGACATGCCCAGGCAGCCACTAGCAGGCATGGCATGGGCCAAGTGCCCAGCGTTCGGCAGGGGATGGTGCGCGAGCCAGGCCACAGGCACCCATCATGAGACCGCCCCCTTGTCCCTGCCCCGCGACTAAGTGCCCAGTGTGCGAGCCAGGGCAGCCGCGTCGCATGGACCCTGGGCATGGGAGGCATGCCCAGGCAGCCCCCAGCAGGTACGACTTGGGCCAAGTGCCCAGCGTGTGGAAGCGGTGGGCACGCCAGCCAGGCCATAGGCGCCCATCGCGATCCAGCCCCCTCGTCCCTGTCCCTCGACTAACGGCCCAGCGAGCGAGCCAGGGGAGCCATGATGCACGGACCCTTGGCACGGGAGGCATGCCCAGGCAGCCCCCAGCAGGTGCGGTATCGGCCAAGTGCCCAGTGTTTGGCAGCGGTGGGCACGCTAGCCAGGCCACAGTCGCCCATCGCGAGCCAGCCCCCTCGTCCCTGTCCCTCGACTAAGTGCCCAGCGAGCGAGCCAGTGGAGCTGCGTTGCATGGACCCTTGGCACGGGAGACATTCCTCGGCAGCCCCCAGTGGGCATGGCATGGAGCAAGTGCCTAGCTTGCGGCAGCATTGGGCGTGCCAGCGAGGCCACAGGTGCCCATTGTGAGCCAGCCCCCTCATCCCTGTCCCTCGACTAAGTGCCTAGCGAGCGAGCCAGGGGAGCCATGTCGCATGGACCCTGGGTGTGGGAGCCATGTCCAGAAGCCCCCAGCAGGCCCGGCATGGGCCAAGTGCCGAGCGTGTGGCAGCGGTGGGCGTGCCAGCCAGGCCACAGGCGCCCATCGCGAGCAAGCCCCCTCGTCCCTGTCTCTCGACTATGTGCCCAGCGATCGAGCCAAGGGAGCCACGTTGCATGGACCCTGGGCATGGGAGGCATGCCCAGGTAGCCCCCAGCAGGCATGGCATGGGCCAAGTGCCCAGCGTGCGGTAGAGGTGGGCGCGCCAGCCAGGCCACAGGTGCCCATTGCAAGCCAGCCCCCTCATCCCTGTCCCTTGACTAGGTGCCCAGCGAGCGAGCCAGGGGAGCCGCGTGCCATGGACTCTGGCCATGAGAGGCATGTCCAGGCAGCCCCCAGCAGGCACGGCATTGGCCAAGTGCCCAGCGGGCGGCAGAGGAGGGTGCGCCAGACAGGCCACAGGCGCCCATCGCAAGCCAGCCCCCTCGTCCCTGTCCCTCGACTAAGTGCCCAGCGAGTGAGCCAGGGGGGCCTGTCGCATGGACCGTGGGCATGTGTCGCAAGCTCAGGCAGCCCCCAGCAGGCACGGCATGGTCCAAGTGCCCAGCATGCGGCAGCGGTGTGCGAGCCAGCAGGGCATCAGGCACCCATCGCGAGCCAGCCCACTCGTCCCTGTCCCTCGACTAAGTGCCCAGCGAGCGAGCCAAGGGAGCCGCGTCACATGGATCCTTGGCAAGGGAGGCATGCCCATGAAGCCCCCTGCGGGCACTGCATGGGCCAAATGCCCAGCGTGTGGCAGCGGTGTGCGCGCCGGCCAGGCCACAGGCGCTCATCGCGAGCCAGCCCCCTCCTCCCTGTCCCTCGACTAAGTGCCCAGTGAGTGAGCCAAGAGAGCCGTGTTGCATGGACCCTGGGCATGGGAGGCATGGCCTGGCAGCCCCCAGCAGGCACGGCATGGGCCAAGTGCCCAGCGTGCAGTAGGGGAAGGCACGCCAGCGAGGCCACGGGATCCCATCACTAGCCAGCCCCCTCGTCCCTGTCCCTCGACTAAGTGCTCAGCGAGCGAGCCAGGGGAGCCACGTCTCATGGACCCTGGGCATGGGAGGCATGGCCCGGCAGCCCCCAGCAGGCACGGCATGGGCCAATTGCCCAGCGCGCAGCAGCGGTGAGCGTGCCAGTGAGGCCACAGGCGCCCATCGCGAGCCAGCCCCCTCGTCCCTGTCCCTCGATTAAGTGCCCAGCGAGCGAGCCAGGGGGGCCCGTTGCATGGACCGTGGGCATGTGTTGCAAGCCCAGGCAGCCCCCAGCAGGCACGGCATGGACCAAGTGCCCAGCATGTGGCAGTGGTGTGCGAGCCAGCAGGGCATCAGGCACCCATCGCGAGCCAGCCCACTTGTCCCTGTCCCTCGACTAAGTGCCCAGCGAGCGAGCCAAGGGATCTGCGTCACATGGATCCTTGGCAAGGGAGGCATGCCCAGGAAGCCCCCTGCGGGAAGTGCATGGGCCAAATGCCCAGCGTGCGGCAGTGGTGTGCGCGCCAGCCAGGCCACAGGCGCCCATCGCGAGCAAGCCCCCTCGTCCCTGTCCCTCAACTAAGTGCCCAGTGAACGAGCCAGGGGAGCCGCGTCGCATGGACCCTGGGCACGGGAGGCATGGCCTGGCAGCCCCCAGCAGGCACGGCATGGGCCAAGTGCCCAGCGCGCAGCAGCGGTGGGCGTGCCAGCGAGGCCGCAGTCGCCCATCGCAAGCCAGCCCCCTCGTCCCTGTCCCTCGACTAAGTGCTCAGCGAGCGAGCCAGGGGAGCCACGTCGCATGGACCCTGGGCACGGGAGGCATGGCCCAGCAGCCCCCAGCAGGCACGGCATGGGCCAATTGCCCAGCGCGCGGCAGCGGTGGGTGTGCCAGCGAGGCCACAGGCGCCCATCGCGAGCCAGCCCCCTCGTCCCTGTCCCTCGACTAAGTGCCCAGCGAGCGAGCCAGGGGAGCCATGTCGCATGGACCCTGGGCACGGTAGGCATGGCCCAGCAGCCCCCAGCAGGCATGGCATGGGCCAAGTGCCCAGCGTGCAGCAGGGGAAGGTGCGCCAGCGAGGCCACGGGCTCCCATCACTAGCCAGCCCCCTCCTCCCTGTCCCTCGACTTAGTGCCTCGTGAGCGAGACAGGGGAGCCGTGTCACATGGACCCAGGGCACGGGAGGAATTCCCAGGCAGCCCCCAGCAGGCACGGCATGGGCCAAGTGCCCAGCGTGAGGCAGAGTAGGGCGCGCCAGCCAGGCCACAGGCGCCCATTGCGACCCAGCCCCCTAGTCCCTGTCCCTCGACTAAGTGCCCAGCGAACGAGCCAGGGGAGCCGCATTGCACAGACCCGTGGCACTAGAGGCATGCTCAGTTACCCCCCAGCAGGTACGGGATGGGCCAACTGCCCAGCGTGCGGCAGAGGAGAGCGCGCCAGCCAGGCCACAGGCGCCCATCCCGAGCCAGCCCCCTCGTCCCTGTCCCTCGACTAAGTGCCTAGTGAGTGAGCCAGGGGAGCCGTGTCGCATGGACCATGGGCATGGGAGGCATGCCCAGTCATCCCCTAGCAGGCACGGCATGGGCTAAGTGCCCAGCGTGCGGCAAAGGTGGGCGCGCCAGCGAGTCCTCGGGCGCCCATCACGAGCCAGCCCCCTCGTCCCTGTCCCTCTACTTAGTGCCCCGTGAGCGAGCCAGGGGAGCCGTGTCGCATGGACTCTGGGCACTGGAGGCATGCCCAGGCAGCCCCCAAAAGGCACGGCATAGGCCATGTGCCCGGCGTACGGTAGAGGAGGGCGCGCCAGCGAGGCCACGGGCTCCATCACGAGCCAGGCCCCTCGCCCCTGTCCCTCGACTTAGTGCCCCATGAGCATTTCAGGGGAGCCGCGTCACATGGACTCTGGGCACGGGAGGCATGCCCAGGAAGCCCCCAGCAGGCACGGCATGGGCGAAGTGCCCAGCATGAAGCAGAGGAGCGCGCGCCAGCCAGGCAACAGGCGCCCATCACGAGCCAGCCCCCTCGTCCCTGTCCCTCGACTAAGTGCCCAGCGAGCGAGCCAGCGGAGCTGCATCGCACGAATCTTTGTCATGGGAGGCATGCCCCAGCATCCCCCAGCAGGCACAGCATGGGCCAAGTGCCCAGCGTCCGGCAGCACTGGGCGCGCCAGCCAGGCCGCGGGCGCCCATCGCGAGCCAGCCCCCTCATCCCTGCCACTCCACTGACTGCCAAGAGTGCGAGCCAGGGGTGCCGTGTCGCATGGACTGTGGGAACAGGTGGCACTCCCAGGATGTCCCCAGCAGGCATGGCATGGGCTGCACACCCAGCGTGCGGCAGCGGTGGGCGCGCAAGCCAGGCCGCAGGCACCCATCACGAGCCTGCCCCCACGTCCCTGTCCCTCGACTGAGTGCCCAGCCAGCGAGCCAGGGGGGCCGCGTCGCACTGACCCTGGGCACGAGCGGCATGCCCAGGCAGTCCCCAGCAGGTACGGCATGGGCTGCTCACCCAGTGTGTGGCAGCGGTTGGCGCACCAGCCAGGCAACAGGCGCCCATCGCGAGCCAGCCCCCACGTCCCTGTCCCTCGACTGACTGCCCCGGGTGCAAGCCAGGGGGGCCACGTCGCATGGACCCTGGGCACGAATGGCATACCCAGGCAGCCCCCAGCAGGCATGGCATGGGCTGCTCGCCCAGCGTGCGGCAGCGATAGGCGCGCCAGCCAGGCCGCGGGCGCCCATCGCGAACCAACCCCCTCCTCCCTGCCCCTTGACAGACTGCCCAGTGTGCGAGCATAGGGTGCCGCGTCGCATGGACCCTTGGCATGGATGGCACGCCCAGGCAGCCCCCAGCAAGCATGGCATGGGCCAAGTGCCCAGCGTGTGGCAGCGGTGGCCGCCCCAGCCAGGCCACAGGCGCCCATCGCGAGCACCACCCCTCGTCCCTGTCCCTCGACTAAGTGCCCAGCGAGCGAGCCAGGGGAGCTGCGTCGCGCGGACCCTGGTCATGGGAGGCATGCCCCAGCATCCCCCAGCAGGCACATCATAGGCCAAGTTCCAAGCGTGCGGCAGCGGTGGGCGCGCCAGCCAGGCCGCGGGCGCCAATCGCGAGCCAGCCCCCTCATCCCTGCCCCTCCACTGACAGCCCAGCGCGCGGCAGGGGTGCCGTGTCGCACAGACCCTGGGCACGGGTGGCATGCCCACAATGCCCCCAGCAGGCACGGCATGGGCTGCTCGCCCAACGTGCGGCAGCGGTGGGCGCGCCAGCCAGGCCATGGGCGCCGATCGCGAGCCAGTCCCTTCGTCCCTGCCCCTCGACTAAGTGCCCCGTGAGCGAGCCATGGGGGCCACATCGAACAGACCTTGAGCACTTGTGGCACGCCCAGGCAGCCCCGAGCAGGCACGGCATGGGCTGCTCGTCCAGCGTGCGGCAGCGGTGAGCGCGCCAGCCAGGCCGCGGGCGCCCATCGCGAGCCAGCCCCATCGTCCCTGCCACTCGACTGACTGCCCAGCGTGGGAGCCGGGGGTGCCGCATCGCACGGACCCGGAGAATGGGTGGCAGTCCCAGGCAGCCCCCAGCAGGCATGGCATGGGCTGCTCGCCCAGCGTGCAGCAGCGATGGGCGCGCCAGCCAGGGCGCGGGCGCCCATCGCGAACCAGCCCCCTCCTCCCTGCCCCTCGACTGACTTCCCAGCGTGCGAGCAAGGGGTGCCGCGTCGCATGGACCCTTCACATGGGTGGCACACCCAGGCAGCCCCCAGTAGGCATGGCATGGGCCAAGTGCCAAGCGTGCGGCAGCGGTGGGCGCGCCAGCCAGGCCACAGGCGCCCATTGCGAGCACGCCCCCTCGTCCCTGTCCCTTGACTAAGTGCCCAGCGAGCGAGCCAGGGGAGCTGCGTCGCACGAATCCTGGTCATGGGAGGCATGCCCCAGCATCCCCCAGCAGGCACAGCATGGGCCAAGTGCCCAGCGCGTGGCAGCGGTGGGCGCGCCAGCCAGGCCGCGGGCGCCCATCCCGAGCCAGCCCCCTCATCCCTGCCCCTCCACTGACAGCCCAGCGTGCGAGCCAGGGGTGCCGTGTCGCACGGACCCTGGGCACGGGTGGCACACCCAGGATGCCCCCAGCAGGCACGGCATGGGTTTCTCGCCCAGCGTGCGGCAGCGGTGGGCACACCAGCCAGGCCGCGGGCACCGATCGCGAGCCAACCCCCTCGTCCCTGCCCCTCGACTAAGTGCCTCGTGAGCGAGCCATGGGGGCCACATCGCACAGACCCTGGGCACGTGTGGCATGCCCAGGCAGCTCTGAGCAGGCACGGTATGGGCTGCTCGCCCAGCGTGCGGCAGAGGTGAGCGCGCCAGCCAGGCCGCGGGCGCCCATCGCGATCCAGCCCCATCTTCCCTGCCACTCGACTGACTGCCCAGCGTGGGAGCCAGGGGTGCCGCGTCGCACGGACCCTGGGCATGGGTGGCAGGCACAGGCAGCCCCCAGCAGGCATGGCATGGGCTGCTCGCCCAGCATGCGGCAGCGATGGGCGCGCCAGCCAGGCCGCGGGAGCCAATCGCGAACCAGCCCCCTCCTCCCTGCCCCTCGACTGACTGCCCAGCGTGCGAGCAAGGGGTGCCGCGTCGCATGGACCCTTGGCACGGGTGGCACGCCCAGGCAGCCCCCAGCAGGCATGGTATGGGCCAAGTGCCCAGCGTGTGGCAGCGGTGGGCGCGCCAGCCAGGCCACAGGCGCCCATCGCGAGCACGCCCCCTCGTACCTGTCCCTCGACTAAGTGCCCAGCGAGCGATCCAGGGGAGCTGCGTCGCATGGACCCTGGTCACGGGAGGCATGCCCCAGCATCCCCCAGCTGGCACATCATGGGCCAAGTGCCCAGCGTGCAGCTGCGGTGGGCGCGCCAGCCAGGCCGCGGGCGCCCATCGCGAGCCAGCCCCCTCATCCCTGCCCCTCCACTGACTGCCCAGCGTGCGAGCCAGGGGTGCCGTGTCGCACGGACCCTGGGCATGGGTGGCACACCCAGGATGCCCCCAGCAGGCACGGAATGGGCTGCTCGCCCAGTGTGCGGCAGCGGTGGGCGCGCCAGCCATGCCGCGGGCGCCGATCGTGAGCCAGCCCCCTCCTCCCTGCCCCTCGACTATGTGCCCCGTGAGCGAGCCATGGGGGCCACATTGCACAGACCCTGGGCACGTGTGGCATGCCCAGGCAGCCCCGAGCAGGCACGGCATGGGCTGCTCGCCCATCGTGCGGCAGCGGTGAGCGCGCCAGCCAGTCCGCGGGCGCCCATCGCGAGCCATCCCAATCGTCCCAGCCACTCGGCTGACTGCCCAGCATGCGAGCCAGGGGTGCCGTGTCGCACGGACCCTGGGCATGGGTGGCAGGCCCAGGTAGCCCCCAGCAGGCATGGCATGGTCTGCTCGCCCAGCATGCGGCAGCGTTGGGCGCGCCAGCCAGGCCGTGGGCGCCCATCGCGAGTTAGCCCCCACGTTCCTGTCCCTCGACTAAGTGCCCAGCGAGCAAGCCAGGGGGACCGCGTCGCACGGACCCTGGGCACGGGTGGCAGGCCCAGGCAGCCCCCAGCAGGCATGGCATGGGCTGCTCGCCCAGCGTGCGTGCGTGGTGGGCGCGGCAGCCAGGCCGCGAGCACCCATCGCGAGCCAGCCCCCACGTCCATGTCCCTCGACTAAGTGCCCAGCAAGTGAGATAGGGGGGCTGCATCGCATGGACCCAAGGCACGGGTGGCATGCCAAGGCAGCTCCCAGCAGGCACAGAATGGGCTGCTCGCCCAGCGTGCGGCAGCGCTGGGTGACCCAGCCCGGCCGGGGGCGTCCATCGCGAGCCAGCCCCCACGTCCCAGTCCCTCGACGTAATGCCCAGCGAGCGCGCCAGGGGGCCCGCATCGCACGGACACTGGGCACGGGTGGCACACCCAGGCAGCCCACAGCAGGCACGGGTGGCTCCCCCAGGCAGCCCCCAGCAGGCATGGCATGGGCTGCTCAACCAGCGCGCGGCAGCGATGGGCGCGCCAGCCAGGCCGCGTGCGCCCATCGCGATCCAGCCCCCTCGTCCCTGCCCCTCCACTGACAGCCCAGCGTGCGAGCCAGGGGTAACGCATCGCACAGACCCTGGGCACGGGTGGCACACCCAGGCAGCCCCTAGCAGGCACGGCATGGGCTGCTCGCCCTGCGTGCGGCAGCGGTGGGAGCGCCAGCCGGGCCACAGGCACCCATCGCGAGCCAGACCCCTCGTCCCTGCCCCTCGACTGAATGCCCAGCGTGCGAGCCAGGGGTGCCTTGTCGCACGGACCCTGGGCATGGGTGGCATGCCCAGGCATCCCCCAGTAGGCATGGCATGGACTGCTCGCCCAGCATGCGGCAGCGGTGGGCGCGACAGCCAGGCCACGGGCGCCCATCGGGAGCAAGACCCCACGTTCCTGTCCCTCGACTATGTGCCCAGTGAGCGAGCCAGGGGGCCGCGTCTCACGTACCCTGGGCATGGGTGGCACACCCAAGCAGCCCCCAGCAGGCATGGCATGGGCTGCTCACCCATCGTGCGGCAGCGGTGGACGCAAAAGCCAGGCCGCAGGCGCCCATTGCGAGCTAGCCCCCACATCCCTGTCCCACGACTAAGTGCCCCAATAGCGTGCCATGGAAGCTACGTCCCACAGACCCTGGGCACGTGTGGCATGCCCAGGCAGCCCCCAGCAGGCACGGCATTGGGCTGCTCGCCCATCGTGGGGCAGAGGTGGGCGCGCAAGCCAGGACACGGGCGGCCATCGCGAGCTAGCCCCCTCGTCCCTGCCCCTCGACTGAATGCCCAGTGTGCATGCCAGGGGTGCCATGTTGCACAGACCTTGGGCACAGGTGGCACGCCCAGGCAGCCCCCAGCAGGCACGGCATGGGCTGCTCGCCCAGCATGCAGCAGCGGTGGGCGCGCCAGCCAGGCCGCGGGCGCCAAACGTGAGCTAGACCCCACGTTCTTGTCCCTCGACTATGTGCCCAGCGAGTGAGCCAGGGGGGCCGCATCGCATGGACCCTAGGCACGGGTGGCACACCCAGGCAGCCCCCAACAGGCATGGCATGGGCTGCTCACCCATCGAGCGGCAGCGGTGGGCGCACCAGCAAGGCCGCAGGTGCCCATCGCGAGCCAGCCCCCACGTCCTTGTCCCTCGACATAGTGCCCAGCTAGCAAGCCAGGGGGGCCGCGTCGCATGGACCCTGGGAACGAGTGGCAAGCCAAGGCAGCCCCCAGCGGGCAAGGCATGGGCTGCTCGCCCATCGTGCGGCAGCGGTGGGCATGGCAGCCAAGGGCGCCCATCACGAGCTACCCCCAACGTTCCTGTCCCTTGACTAAGTGCCCAGCGAGAGAGCCAGGGAGGCCGTGTCACACTGACCCTGGGCACGGTTGGCCCGCCCAGGCAGCCCCCAGCAGGCACGGCATGGGCTGCTCACCCAGCGTGCGGCAGCGGTGGGCGAGCCAGCCAGGCCGCGGGCGCCCATCACGAGCCAGCCCCCGAGTCCCTGCCCCTAGACTGACTGCCCAGCGTACGAGCCAGGGGTGCTGCGTCGCACGGACCCTGGGCATGGGTGGCATGCCCGGGTAGCCACCAACAGGCACGGCATGGGCTGCTTGCCCAGCGTGCTGCAGCGATGGGCGCGCCAGGCAGGCTGTGGGCGCCCATCACGAGCCAGCCCCCTCGTCCCTGCCCTCGACTGACTAGCCAGCGTGCGAGCCAGGGGTGCCGCGTCGCAAGGACCTTGGGCATGAGTGGCACGCCCAGGAGGCCCCCAGCAGGCATGACATGGGCTTCTCGCCCAGCATGAGGCAGCAGTGGGCGTGCAAGCCAGGCCGCGGGTGCCCATCACGAGCCAGCCCCCTCGTCCGTGCCCCTCGACTGACTAGCCAGCGTGTGAGCTAGGGGTGCCGCATCGCACGGATCCTGGGCACGGGTGGCAGGCCCAGGCGGCCCCCAGCAGGCACAGCATGGGCTGCTCGGCCAGCGTGCGGCAGCGTTGGGCATGCCAGCCTTGCCGCGGGTGCCAAGAGCCCAGCGTGCGGCAGCGGTGGGCGCGCCAGCGAGGCCACGGGCGCCCATCACGAGCCAGCCCCATCGTCCCTTTCCCTCGACTTAGTGCCCCGTAAGCGAGCCAGGGGAGCAGTGTCGCATGCACTCTGGGCACAGGAGGCATGCCCAGGCAGCCTACAGCAGGCATGACATGGGTCAAGTGCCCAGTGTGCGGCAGAGGAGCGCGCGCCAGCCTGGCCACAGGCGCCCATCACGAGCCAGCCCCCTCATCCCTGTCCGTCGACTAAGTGCCCAGTGAGTGAGCCAGGGGAGCCGCGTCGCACAGACCCTGGGCACGGGAGTAATTCCCAGTCAGCCCCCAGCAGGCACGGCATGGGCCAAGTGCCCAGCGTGCGGCAAAGGTGGGCGCACCAGCGAGGCCACGGGCGCCCAACACGAGACAGCCCCCTCATCCCTGTCCCTCGACTTAGAGCCCAGCAAGCGAGCCAGGGGAACTGGGTCACACGGACTCTGGGCATGGGAGGAATTCCCAGGAAGCCCCCAGCAGGCACGGCGTGAGCCAAGTGCCCAGTGTGCGGCAGAGGAGGGCGCGCCAGCCAGGCCACAGGCGCCCATCACAAGCCAGCCCCCTCGTCCCTGTCCGTCGACTAGGTGCCCAGCGAGCGAGCCAGGGGAGCCGCGTCGCACAGACCTAAAGCACGGGAGGAATGCCCAGTCAGCCCCCAGTAGGCACGGCATGGGCCAAGTGCCCAGCGTGCGGCAAAGGTTGGCGCACCAGCGAGGCCACGGGCGCCCAACACCAGACAGCCCCCTCATCCCTGTCCCTCGACTTAGAGCCCAGCAAGCGCGCCAGGGGAGCTGGGTCACACGGACTCTGGGCATGGGAGGAATTCCCAGGAAGCCCCCAGCAGGCGCGGCATGAGCCAAGTGCCCAGTGTGCGGCAGAGGATGGCGCGCCAGCCAGGCCACAGGCGCCCATCGCGAGCCAGCCCCCTCGTCCCTGTCCATCGACTAAGTGCCCAGGGAGCGAGCCAGGGGAGCCACGTTGCACAGACCCTGGGCACTGGAGCCATGACCCAGATGCCCCCAGCAAGCACGGCATGGGCCAAGTGCCCAGTGTGCGGCAGAGGTGGGCGCGCCAGCGAGGCCACGGGCGCCCATCACGAGGCAGACCCCTCGTCCCTGTCCCTCGACTTAGTGCCCAGCGAGCGAGCCATGGGAGCCACGTCGCAAGGACCGTGGGCACAGAGGGCATTCCCAGGAAGCCCCCAGCAGGCACGGCATGGGCAAAGTGCCCAGCGTGTGGCAGAGGAGGGCGCGCCAGCAAGGCCACAGGCGCCAATCGCGAGCCAGCCCCCTCGTCCCTGTCCCTCGACTAAGTGCCCAGCGAGCGAGCCAGGGGAGCCGCGTCATATGGACCCTGGGAATGGGACGCATGCCCAGGCAGCCCCCAGCAGGCTCGGCATGGGCAAGCGCCCAGCGTACGGCAGCGGTGGGCGTGCCTGCGAGGCCACAGGCGCCCATCGCGAGGCAGCCCCCTCATCCCTGTCCCTCGACTAAGTGCCCAGCGAGCGAGCCAGGGGAGCTGTGTTGCATGGACCCAGGGTACGGGAGGCATTGCCCGGCAGCCCTTAGCAGGCATAGCATGGGCCAAGTGCCCAGCGTGCAGAAGCGGTGGACGCGCCAGCAAGGCCACAGGCCCCCATCGCGAGCCAGCCCCCTCGTCCCTGTCCCTTGACTAAGTGCCCAGCGAGTGAGCCGGGGGAGCCGCGTTGCACGGACTCTGGGCATGGGAGGCATGCCCAGGCAGGCCCAGCAGGCATGGCATCGGCCAAGTGCGCAGCGTGCGGCAGCGGTGGGTGCGCCAGCCAGGCCACAGGCGCCCATCGCGAGCCAGCCCCCTCGTCCCTGTCCCTCGACTAAGTGCCCAGCGAGCGAGCCAAGGGAGCCATGTCGCATGGACCCTGGGTGTGGGAGGCATACCCAGGCAGCCCCCAGCAGGTACGGCTTGGGCCAAGTGCCCAGCGTGTGGCAGCGGTGGGCGCGCCAGCCAGGCCACAAGCGCCCATCGTGAGCCAGCGCCCTCGTACCTGTCCCTGGACTAAGTGCCCAGTGAGCAAGCCAGGGGAGCCGCGTCGCACGGACCCTCGGCATGGGAGGCATACCCCGGCAGCCCCCAGTGGGTACGGCATGGGCCAAGTGCAGAGCGTGCGGCAGCGGTGGGCGCGCCAGCCAGGCCACAGGCGCCCATCGCGAGCCAGCCCCCTCGTCCCTGTCCCTCGACCAGGTGCCCAGCGAGCGAGCCAGGGGAGCCGTGTCGCACGAACCCTGAACACGGAAGGAATGCCCCGGCAGCCCCCAGCAGGCATGGCATGGGCTGCTTGCCCAGCATGCGGCAGCGGTGGGCGCGCGAGCAAAGCCGCCGGCGCCAATTGCGAGCCAGCCCCAACGTCCCTGTCCCTGGATGTAATGCCCAGTGAGTGAGACAGGGGGGCCGTGTCGCATGGACCCTGGAGACAGGTGGCATGCCCAGGCAGCCCCCAGCAGGCATGGCATGGGCTGCTCGCCCAGTGTGCTGCAGTGGTGGGCGCGCCAGCCAGGCCGCGGGCGCCCATCGCGAGCCAGCCCCCACGTTCCTGTCAATCGACTAAGTGCTCAGCGAGCAAGCCAGGGGGGCTGCGTTGTATGGACCCTGGGCACGAGTGGCATGCCCAGGCCGCCCCCAGCAGGTATTGCATGGGCTACTCTCCCAGCATGCGGTAGCGGTGGGCGCGCCAGCCAGGCCGCCGGCGCCCATCGCGAGCCAGCCCCCACGTACCTGTCCCTCGACGTAGTGCCCAGTGATCGAGCCAGGGGGGCAGCGTCGCACTGACCCTGGGCATGGGTGGCACGCCCAGGCAGCCCCCAGCAGGCACAGCATGGGCCAATTGCCCAGCGTGCGGCAGAGGAGGGCGCGCAAGCCAGGCCACAGGCTCCCATCGCGAGCCAGCCCCCTCGTCCCTGTCCCTCGACTAAGTGCCGAGCGAGCGAGCAGGGGAGCCATGTCGCATGGACTCTGGGCACGGGAGAAATGCCCAGGCAGCCACTAGCAGGCACGGCATGGGCCAAGTGCCCAGTGTTCGGCAGAGGAGGGTGCGCGAGCCAGGCCACAGGCGCCCATCGTGAGACAGCCCCCTTGTCCCTGCCCCTTGACTAAGTGCCCAGTGTGCGAGCCAGGGCAGCCGCGTCGCATGGACCCTGGGCATGGGAGGCATGCCCAGGCAGCCCCCAGCAGGTACGACTTGAGCCATGTGCCCAGCGTGCGGAAGCGGTGGGCACGCCATCCAGGCCATAGGCGCCCATCGCGAGCCAGCCCCCTCGTCCCTGTCCATCGACTAACAGCCCAGCGAGCGAGCCAGGGGAGCCGCGATGCACGGACCCTGGGCACGGGAGGCATGCCCAGGCAGCCCCCAGCAGGTACGGCATGGGCCAAGTGCCCAGCGTTCGGCAGCGGTGGGCACGCTAGCCAGGCCACAGTCGCCCATCGCGAGCCAGCCCCCTCGTCCCTGTCCCTCGACTAAGTGCCCAGCGAGCGAGCCAGGGGGGCCCGTTGAATGGACTGTGGGCATGTGTTGCAATCCCAGGCAGCCCCCAGCAGGCACGGCATGGACCAAGTGCCCAGCGTGCGGCAGCGGTGTGCGAGCCAGCAGGACATCAGGCACCCATCGCGAGCCAGCCCACTCGTCCCTGTCCCTCGACTAAGTGACCAGCGAGCGAGCCAAGGGGGCCGCGTCACATGGATCCTTGGCAAGGGAGGCATGCCAAGGAAGCCCCCTGCAGGCACTGCATGGGCCAAATGCCCAGCGTGCGGCAGCGGTGTGCGCGCCGGCCAGGCCACAGGCGCCCATCGCGAGCCAGCCCCATCGTCCCTGTCCCTCGACTAAGTGCCCAGTTAGTGAGCCAAGAGAGCCGTGTCGCATGGACCCTGGGCATGGGAGGCATGCCCAGGAAGCCCCCAGCAAGCACGGCATGGGCCAAGTGCCCAGCGTGCCGCAGCGGTCTGCACGCCAGCAAGGCCACAGGCGGCCATCGCGAGCCAGCCCCCTCGTCCCTGTCCCTCGACTAAGTGCCGAGCGAGCGAGCAGGGGAGCCGCGTCGCATCGACACTGGGCATGGGAGGCATGCCCAGGCAGCCACTAGCAGGCACGGCATGGGACAATTGCCCAGCGTTTGGCATAGGAGAGTGCGCGAGCCAGGCCACAAGCGCCCATCGCGAGACAGCCCCCTTATCCCTGCCCCTCGACTAACAGCCCAGCGAGCGAGCCAGGGGAGCCGCGATGCACGGATCCTGGGCACGGGAGGCATGCCCAGGAAGCCCCCAGCAGGTACGGCATGGGCCAAGTGCCCAGCGTTCGGCAGCGGTGGGTACGCTAGCCAGGCCACAGTCGCCCATCGCGAGCCAGCCCCCTCGTCCCTGTCCCTCGACTAAGTGCCCAGCGAGGGAGCCAGGGGAGTTGCGTCACACGGACCCTTGGCACGGGAGACATTCCTCATCAGCCCCCAGCGGGCATGGCATGGGCCAAGTGCCTAGCGTGCGGCAGCGTTGGGCGTGCCAGCGAGGCCACAGGTGCCCATTGCGAGCCAGCCCCCTCGTCCCTGTCCCTCGACTAAGTGGCCAGCGAGCGAGCCAGGGGAGCCACCTCGGATGGACCCTGGGTGTGGGAGCCATGTCCGGAAGCCCCCAGCAAGCCCGGCATGGGCCAAGTGCCGAGCGTGCAGCTGCGGTGGGCGCGCCAGCCAGGACACAGGCGCCCATCGCGAGCCAGCCCCCTCGTCCCTGTCTCTCGACGTAGTGCCCAGCGAGCGAGCCAGGGGGGCCACGTCGCACAGACCCTGGGCATGGGAGGCATGCCCCGGCATCCCTCAGCAGGCACGGCATGGGCCAAGTGCCCAGCGTGCTGCAGCGGTGGGCGCGCAAGCCAGGCCGCAGGCACCAATCGCGAGCCAGCCCCCACGTCCCTGTCCCTCGACTGAGTGCCCAGCGAGCGAGCCAGGGGGGCCGCGTCGCACTGACCCTGGGCATGAGCGGCACGCCCAGGCAGCCCCCAGCAGGTACGGCATGGGCTGCTCGCCCAGTGTGTGGCAGCGGTGGGCGCACCAGCCAGGCAACAGGCGCCCATCGCGAGCCAGCCCCCACGTCCCTGTCCCTCGACAGACTGCCCCGGGTGCGAGCCAGGGGGGCCACGTCGCATGGACCCTGGGCACAAATGGCATGCCCAGGCAGCCCCCAGCAGGAATGGCATGGGCTGCTCGCCCAGCGTGCCGCAGCGATGGGCGCGCCAGCCAGGCCGCGGGCGCCCATCGCGAACCAACCCCCTCCTCCCTGCCCCTTGACTGACTGCCCAGCATGCGAGCAACGGGTGCCGCGTCGCATGGATCCTTGGAATGGATGGCACGACGAGGCAGCCCCCAGCAAGCATGGCCTGGGCCAAGTGCCCAGCGTGAGGCAGCGGTGGCCGCCCCAGCCAGGCCACAGGCGCCCATCGCGAGCACCACCCCTCGTCCCTGTCCCTCGACTAAGTGCCCAGCGAACGAGCCAGGGGAGCTGCATCGCACGGACCCTGGTCATGGGCCAAGTTCCCAGCGTGCGGCAGCGGTGGGCGCGCCACCCAGGCCGCAGGCGCCCATCGCGAGCCAGCCCCCTCATCCCTGCCCCTCCACTGACAGCCCAGCGCGCGGCACGGGTGCCGTGTCGCACAGACCCTGGGCACGGGTGGCACGCCCACGATGCCCCCAGCAGGCACGGCATGGGCTGCTCACCCAGTGTGCGGCAGCGGTGGGCGCGCCAGCCAGGCCATGGGCGCCGATCGCGAGCCAGCCCCTTCGTCCCTGCCCCTCGACTAAGTGCCCCGTGAGCGAGCCATGGGGGCCACATCGCACAGACCTTGGGCACTTGTGGCACGCCCAGGCAGCCCCGAGCAGGCACGGCATGGGCTGCTCACCCAGCGTGCGGCAGCAGTGAGTGCGCCAGCCAGGCCGCGGGCGCCCATCGCGAGCCAGCCCCATCGTCCCTGCCACTCGACTGACTTCCCAGCGTGGGAGCCAGGGGTGCCACCCTGGGAATGGGTGGCAGGCCCAGGCAGCCCCCAGCAGGCACGGCATGGGCTGCTCGCCCAGCGTGCGGCAGCGATGGGGTGCGCCAGCCAGGCCACAGGCGCCCATCGCGATCACGCCCCCTCCTCCCTGCCCCTCGACTGACTGCCCAGCGTGCGAGCAAGGGGTGCCGCGTCGCATGGACCCTTCACATGGGTGGCATGCCCAGGCAGCCCCCAGCAGGCATGGCTTGGGACAAGTGCCAAGCGTGCGGCAGCGGTGGGCGCGCCAGCCAGGCCACAGGCGCCCATCGCGAGCACACACCCTCATCCCTGTCCCTCGACTATGTGCCCAGCGAGCGAGCCAGGGGAGCTGCATCGCACGAATCTTGGTCACGGGAGGCATGCCCCAGCATCCCCCAGCAGGCACAGCATGGGTCAAGTGCCCAGAGCGCGGCAGCGGTGGGCGCGGCAGCCAGGCCGCGGGCGCCCATCGCGAGCCAGCCCCCTCATCCCTGCCCCTCCACTGACAGCCCAGCGTGCGAGCCAGGGGTGCCGTGTCGCACAGACCCTGGGCACGGGTGGCACGCCCAGGATGCCCCCAGCAGGCACGGCATGGGTTTCTCGCCCAGCGTGCGGCAGCGGTGGGCGCGCCAGCCAGGCCACGGGCGCCAATCGCGAGCCAACCCCCTCGTCCCTGCCCCTCGACTAAGTGCCTCGTGAGTGAGCCATGGGGGCCACATCGCACAGACCCTGGGA
This sequence comes from Moringa oleifera, assembly GCA_021397835.1. Lineage (NCBI taxonomy): Eukaryota > Viridiplantae > Streptophyta > Magnoliopsida > Brassicales > Moringaceae > Moringa > Moringa oleifera. Next base: position 236,231 of record JAJFZO010000125.1, read on the forward strand.
ACGTGTGGCATGCCCAGGCGGCTCCGAGCTGGCACGGCATGGGCTGCTTGCCCAGCGTGCGGCAGCGGTGAGCGCGCCAGCCAGGCCGCGGGCGCCCATCGCGAGCCATCCCCATCGTCCCTGCCACTCGACTGACTGCCCAGCGTGGGAGCCAGGGGTGCCGCGTCGCACGGACCCTGGGCATGGGTGGCAGGCGCAGGCACGGCATGGGCTGCTTGCCCAGCGTGTGGCAGCGATGGGCGCGCCAGCCAGGCCGCGGGCGCCCATCGCGAACCTGCCTCCTCCTCCCTGCCCCTCGACTGACTGCCCAGCGTGCGAGCAAGGGGTGCCGCGGGCGCCCAACGCAAGCTAGCCCCCACATTCCTGTCTCTCGACTAAGTGCCCAGCGAGCGAGCCAGGGGGACAGTGTGTACGAACCCTGGGGACGGGTGGCACTCCCAGGAACCCCCAGCAGGCACGGCATGGGCTTCTCACCCAGCATGCAGAAGCGGTGGGCGCGCCAGCCAGGCCGCGAGCGCCCATCGCGAGCTAGCCCCCACGTTCTTGTCCCTCGACTATGTGCCGAGCGAGTGAGCCAGGCGGGCCACGTCGCACGGACCCTGGGCATGGGTGGCACGCCCAGGCAGCCCCCAGCCGGCACGGCATGGGCTGCTCGCACAGCGTGTGGCAGCGGTGGGCTCGCCAGCCAGGCCGCGGGCACCCATCGAGAGCCAGCCCCCACGTCCCCGTCCCTCGACTAAGTGCCCAGCGAGCGAGCCAGGGGGGCCGCGTTGCAAGGACCCTGGGCATGGGTGGCATGCCCAGGCAGCCCCAGCAAGAACGGCATGGGCTGCTCGCCCAATGTACGGCAGTAGTGGGCGCGCCAGCCAGGCCGCGGTCGCCCATCGCAACCCAGCCCCCGAGTCCCTACCCCTCGACTGACTGCCCACCGTGCGAGCCAGGGGTACCGCATTGCACAGACCCTGGGCATGAGTGGCACACCCGGGCAGACCCCAGCAGGCAGACATTGGCTGCTTGCTCAGCGTGCGGCAGAGTTGGGCGCGCCAGCCAGGCCGCGGGCGCCCATCGCGAGCAGCCCCCTTGTCCCTGCCCCTCGACTGACTGCCCAGCGTCCGAGCCAGGGGTGCCGCATCACAAGGACCCTGGGCACGGGTGGCATGCCCAGGAAGCCCCCAGCAGGCACAGCATGGGCTGCTCGCCCAGCGTGCGGCAGCGGTGGGCGCGCCAGCAAGGCCACAGGCGCCCATCGCGAGCCAGCCCCCTCGTCCCTGCCCCTCGACTCCCTAGCCAGCGTGCGAGCCAAGGGTGCCGCGTCGCACGGACCCTTGACACGGGTGGCAGGCCCAGGTAGCCCCCAGCAGACACGGCATGGGCTGCTCACCCAGCGTCCGGCAGCGATGGCCGTGCCAGCCAGGCCGCGGACGCCCATCGTGAGCTAACGCCCACGTTCCTGTCTCTCGACTAACTGCCCAGCGAACGTGCCAGGGGGGCCGCATCGCACGGACCCTGGGCATGAGTGGCACACCCGGGCAGCCCCCAGCAGGCACGGCATTGGCTGCTCGCCCTGTGTGTGGCAGCGGTCGGCGCGCCAGCCAGGCCGCGGGCTCCCATCGTGAGCAGCCTGCTCGTCCCTGCCCCTCGACTGACTGTCCAGCGTTCGAGTTGGGGGTGCTGCATCGCAAGGACCCTGGGCACGGGTGGCACTCCCAGGAAGCCCCCAGCAGGCACGGCATGGGCTGGTCGCCCAGCTTGCAGCAGCGGTGGGCGTGCCAGCCAGGCCGTGGGCACCCATCGCGAGCCAGCCCCCGAGTCCCTGCACCTCGACTGACTGCCCAGCGTGTGGCGGCGGTGCGCTCGCCAGCCCGGACGCGGGCACCTATCGTGAGCCAGCCCCCATGTCCCTGTCCCTCGACTAAGTGCCCAGCGAGTGAGCCAGGGGGGCCGCGTCGCACGGACCCGGGGCACAGGTGGCACGCCCAGGTAACCTCCATCAGGCACGGCATGGGCTGGTCACCCAGCTTGGGGCAGCAGTGGGCGCGCCAGCCAGGCCGTGGGCGCCCATCGCGAGCCAGCCCCCGAGTCCCTGCCCCTCGACTGACTGCACAGCGTCCGAGGCAGGGGTGCCGCTTCGCACGGACCCTGGGCACGGGTGGCAGGCCCGGGCAGCCACCAGCAGGCACGGCATGGGTTGCTCGCCCAGCGTGCTGCAGCGGTGGGCTCGCCAGCCAGGACGCGGGCGCCCATCGTGAGCCAGCCCCCATGTCCCTGTCCCTCGACTAAGTGCCCAGCGAGCGAGCCAGGGGAGCCGCGTCGCATGGACCCTGGGCACGAGTGGCACGCCCGGGCAGCCCCCAGCAGGAACGGCATTGGCTGCTCGCCATGCGTGTGGCAGCGGTGGGCGCGCTAGCAAGGCCGCAGGCACCCATCATGAGCAGCCCCCTCGTCCCTGCCCCTCGACTGACTGTCCAGCATCCGAGCCAGGGGTGCCGCGTCGCAAGGACCCTGGGCATGGGTGGCACTCCCAGGAAGCCCCCAGCAGGCATGGCATGGGCTTCTCGCCCAGCATGCTGAAGCGGTGGGCGCGCCAGCCAGGCCGCGAGCGCCCATCGCGAGCTAGCCCCCACGTTCTTGTCCCTCGACTATGTGCCGAGCGAGTGAGCCAGGCGGGCCACGTCGCACGGACCCTGGGCATGGGTGGCACGCCCAGGCAGCCCCCAGCCGGCACGGCGTGGGCTGCTCGCACAGCGTGTGGCAGCGGTGGGCTCGCCAGCCAGGCCGCGGGCACCCATCGAGAGCCAGCCCCTACGTCCCCGTCCCTCAACTAAGTCCCCAGCGAGCGAGCCAGGGGGGCCGCGTTGCAAGGACCCTGGGCACGGATGGCATGCCCAGGCAGCCCCCAGCAGGCATGGCATGGGCTGCTCGCCCAATGTGCGGCAGTGGTGGGCACGCCAGCTAGGCCGCGGTCGCCCATCGCGAGCCAGCCCCCTCGTCCCTGCCCCTCGACTGACTGCCCACCGTGCGAGCAAGGGGTGCCGCGTCGCACGGACCCTGGGCACGAGTGGAACGCCCAGGCAGCCCCCAGCAGGCACGGCATTGGCTGCTCACCCAGCGTAAGGGAGAGGTGGGCGTGCCAGCCAGGCCGCAGGCACCCATCGCGAGCCAGCCCCCTCGTTCCTGCCCTCGACTGACTGCCCAGCGTGCGAGCCAGGGGTACCGCATCGCACGGACCCTGGGCATTGGTGGCATGCCCAGGCAGCCCCGAGCAGTTACGGCATGGGTTGCTCGCCCAATGTGCGGCAGTGGTGGGCGAGCAAGCCAAGCCGCGGTCGCCCATCTCGACCCAGCCCCCGAGTCCCTGCCCCTCGACTGACTGCCCAGCGTGCGAGCCAGGGGTTCCGCGTCGCACAGACCCTGGGCACGAGTGGCATGCCCGGGCAGCCCCCAGCAGGCACGGCACGGGCTGCTCGCCCAGCGTGCGGCAGCAGTGGGCTCGCCAGCCAGGCCGCGGGCGCCCATTGCGAGGCAGCCCCCACGTCCCTGTCCCTCGACTAAGTGCCCACCGAGCGAGCCACGGGGGCCGCGTCGCATGGACCCTGGGCACGGGTGGCACGCCCAGGCAGTCCCCAGCAGGCTTGGCATGGGCGTCTCGCCCAATGTGCGGCGGTGGTGGGCGCGCCAGCCAGGCCGCGGTCGCCCATCGCGACCCAGCCCCCTTGTCCTTGCCCCTCGACTGACTGCCCAGCGTGTGAGCCAGGGGTACCGCGTCGCACGGACCCTGGGCATTGGTGGCATGCCCAGGCAGCCCCGAGCAGTTACGGCATGGGCTGCTCGCCCAATGTACAGCAGTGGCGGGCGAGCCAGACAGGCCGCGGTCGCCCATCGCTACCCAGCCCCCGAGTCCCTGCCCCTCGACTGACTGCCCAGCGTGCGAGCCAGGGGTTCCGCATCGCACGGACCCTGGGCATGAGTGGCATGCCTGGGCAGCCCCCAGCAGGCACGGCACTGGCTACTCGCCCAGTGTAAGGCAGCGGTGGGCGAGCCGGCCAGGCCTCGGGCGCCCATCGCTAGCAGCCACCTCATCCCTGCCCCTGGACTGACTGCGCAGCGTACGAGGCAGGGGTGTGCATCACACGGACCCTGCGCACGGGTGGCAGGCCCTGGTAGCCCCCAGTAGGCACGGCACGGGCTGCTCACCCAGCGTGCGGCAGCGGTGGGCTCGCCAGCCAGGCCGCGGGCGCCCATTGCGAGGCAGGCCCCACGTCCCTGTCCCTCGACTAAGTGCCCACCGAGCGAGCCAAGGGGCCGCGTCGCATGGACCCTGGGCACGGGTGGCACGCCCAGGCCGTCCCCAGCAGGCTTGGCATGGGCGTCTCGCCCAATGTGCGGCGGCGGTGGGCACGCCAGCCAGGCCGCAGTTGCCCATCGCGACCCAGCCCCCTCGTCCCTGCCCCTTGACTGACTGCCCAGCGTGGGAGCCAGGGGTGCCGCGTCGCACGGACCCTGGGCATGAGTGGCACGCCCAGGCAACCCCCAGCAGGCATGGCATTGGCTGCTCGCCCAGCGTGCGGCAGCGGTGGGCGCACCAGCCAGGCCGCGGGCGCCCATCGCGAGCAGCCCCCTCGTCCCTGCCCCTCAATTGACTGCCCAGAGTCCGAGCCAGGGGTGCCGCATCACAAGGACCCTGGGCATGGGTGGCACACCCAGGAAGCCCCCAGCAGGCACGGCATGGGCTGCTCGGCCAGCGTGCAGCAGCGGTGGGCGCGCCAGCCAGGCCGCAGGAGCCCATCGTGAGCCTGCCCCCTCATCCTTGCCCCTCCACTGACAGCCCAGCGTGCGAGCCAGGGGTGCCGCGTTGCACGGACCCGGGGAATGGGTGGCAGGCCCAGGCAGCACCAGCAGGCACGGCATGGGCTGCTCGCCCAGCGTGCGGCAGCAGTGGGCGCGCCAGCCAGGCCGTGGGCGCCCATCACGAGCCAGCCCCCGAGTCCCTGCCCCTCGACTGACTGCCCAGCGCATGAGGCAGGGGTGCGCATCGCACGGACCCTGGGCATGGGTGGCAGGCCCGGGTAGCCCCCAGCAGCCACGGCATGGGCTGCTCGCCCAGTGTGCGGCAGCGGTGGGCTCGCGAGCCAGGCCGCGGTCGCCCATCGCGAGCCAGACCCCACGTCCCTGTCCCTCGACTAAGTGCCCAGCGAACGAGCCAGGGGGGCAGTGTTGCATGGACCCTGGGCACGGGTGGCACGCCCAGGCAGCCTCCAGCAGGCACGGCATGGGCTGCTCACCCAATGTGCGGCAGTGGTGGGCGAGCCAGCCAGGCCGCGGTCGCCCATCGCGACCCAGCCCCCAAGTCCCTGCCCCTCGACTGACTGCGCAGCGTGTGAGCCAGGGGTGCCGCGTCACAGGGACCCTGGGCACGAGTGGCATGCCCGGGCAGCCCCTAGCAGGCACGGCACTGGCTGCTCGCCCAGCATGCGGCAGCGGTGGGCGTGCCAGCCAGGCCGTGGGCGCCCATCGCGAGCAGCCCCCTCATCCCATCCCCTCGACCAACTGCCCAGCGTCCGAGCCAGGGGTGCCGTGTTGCAAGGACCCTGGCCATGGGTGGCACTCCCAGGATGCCTCCAGCAGGCACGGCATGGGTTTCTCGCCCAGCATGCGGAAGCGGTGGGCGCGCCAGTCAGGCCGCGGGCGCCCATCGCGAGCTAGCGCCCACGTTCTTGTCCCTCGTCTTTGTGCCCTGGGAGCGAGCCAGGGGGGCCACATCGCATGGACCCTGGGCATGGGTGGCACACCCAGGGAACCCCCAGCAGGCATGGCACGGGCTGCTCGCACAGTGTGCGGCAGCGGTGGGCGCACCAGCCAGGCCGCGGGCGCCCAACGCCAGCTAGCCCCCATGTTCCTGTCTCTCGACTAAGTGCCCAGCGTGCGAGCCAGGGGTGCCGCATCGCATGGACACTGGGCATGGGTTGAACACCCAGGCAGCCCCCTGGAGGCACGGCATGGGCTGCTCGCCCAGCGTGCGGCTGCGGTGGGCGCGCCAGCCAGGCCGCGGGCGCCGATCGCGAGCCAACCCCTCGTCCCTGCTCCTCGACTGACTTCCCAACGTGCGAGCCAGGGGTGCTGCATCATACGGACACTAGGAATGGGTTGCACGCCCAGGCAGCCCCCAGTTGGCACGACATGGGCTGCTCGCCCAGCGTGCTGCAGCGGTGGGCGCGCCAGCCAGGCCATGGGCGCCCATGGCGAGCCATCCCCCTCGTCCCTTCCCCTCGACTGACTGCCCAGCGTGCGAGCAAGGGGTGCCATGTCGCACTGACCCCGGGCATGGGTGGCAGGCCCAGGCAGCCCCCAGCAGGCACGGCATGGGCTACACGCCCAGCGTGCGGCAGCTGTGGGCGAGCCAGCCAGGCCGTGGGCGCCCATCGCGAGCCAGCCCCCACGTCCCTATCCCATGACATAGTGCCCAGCGAGTGAGCCAGGGGGCCGCGTCGCACGGACCCTGGGCACAGTTGGCACTCCCAGGCAGCCCCCTGCCGGCACGGAATGGGCTGCTCGCCCAGCGTGCAGCAGCTGTTGGCGCCCCAGCCAGGCCGTGGGCGCCCATCGCGGGCCAGCCCCCTCCTCCCTGCCCCTCGACTGACTGTCTTGCGTGGGAGCCAGGGGTGCCGCGTCACACGGACCCTTGGCACGGGTGGCACGCCCAGGCAGCCCCAAGCAGGCACGGCATGGGCTTCACGCCCAGCGTGCAGCAGCGGTGGGTGTGCCAGCCAGGCCGCGGGTGCCCATCGCGAGCTAGCCCCCACGTCCATGTCCCTCGACTAAGTGCCCAGCGAGCGAGTCAGGGGGGCCACGTCTTACAAACCTTGGGCACGTGTGGCACGCACAGGTAGCCCCCAGCAGGCACGGCATGGGCTGCTCGCCCAGCATGCGGCAGCGGTGGGCGCGCCAGCCAGGCCGCGGGCGCCCATCGCGAGCCAGCCCCCTCGTCCCTTCCCCTCGACTGACTGCCCAGCATGCGAGCCTGGGGTGCCATGTCGTACTGACCCCGGGCATGGGTGGCAGGCACAAGCAGCCCCCAGCAGGCACGGAATGGGCTGCACGCCCAGCATGCGGCAGCGGTAGGCGAGCCAGCCAGGCCGCGGGCACCCATCGCGAGCTAGCCCCTTCGTCCCTTCCCCTCGACTGACGGCCCAGCGTGTGAGCAAGGGGTGCCACATTGCTCAGACCCCGGGCACGGGTGACAGGCCTAGGCAGCCCCCAGCAGGCACGGCATGGGCTGCACGCCCAGCGTGCGGCAGCGGTGGGCGAGCAGGCCAGGCCGCGGGCGCCCAACGCGAGCCAGTCCCCACGTCCCTATCCCTTGACATAGTGCCCAGCGAGCGAGCAAGGGGGCCACGTTGCACAGACCCTGGGTGCGGGTGGCACGCCTAGGCAGCCCCCAGCAGGCACGGCATGGGCTGCTCGCCCAGCATCCGGCAGCGGTGGGCGCGCCAGCCAGGCCACGTGCGCCCATCGCGAGCCAGCCCCCTCGTCCTTTCCCCTCGAATGACTGCCCAGAGTGCGAGCTAGGGGTGCCACAGCAGTCGCCAGCAGGCACGGCGCCAGCCTTGCCAGGGGCGCCCCATGCGAGGCAGTCGCGAGCACGCTGTGAGGCTCAGCACATGCTGTGGGCGTTGATTTCATGGGCAAGCTGGCCTTGACCGTGGCCCCTGGCTCTGGTGGACCCTGAGGGCTGCCATGGGGTGGCTGGAGGTGCGCTGGTCAGGGCAGCCAGCATGCACCATGGGCCAGGCAGAGGTGCAGCTGCCCCAGCCTGCTAGCCGCAATGCCCAGTTGCGAAATTGTTGTGAATTGACCATATTTTCATCATGGAATTGGTCCCGAAATTACTCAAATAATTCATGTAATTCATGAGGAGTCTGCCCCTGAAGTTTGGGATCATTTCGACTCACGGGCTATTTTTGATGATTTTTTCAATTTTTGGCTGTAGAAAATTCATTAAAAAAATTTAGTGCCCAGAAAATTCTGAAATACTTTCTGGTGGTAGATATGATTATTCTCCATTTACGTACAAAGTTTCAGCTCAAAATTCCAAGTAAATAATTTTTTAGACCCATTATGACAGCTCAGATATATTGATGTTTCCTCTTGCCGGGAGTGAAATTTCATTTAAGACTCTTTAGGGGGGAGGTGGTCACCTAGCTTGCTGGGTGCCAACAGGCCATGCGTGCCTCCTCCCCTGCCCATCCCACGTGGGCAGGTGCTGGGCTTGGGCAACCCAGCGCGCATGGCATGGGCAGGGCGGCTTGCTGCCTTGCCCATCCAGCCGGTGGTGCGTGGCTGTGGCGGCCTACACCGCCGGCAGGCAGGCGGCCGGCGACGTCGGCCGAAGAGTGTGGGACGCCTGATCAGTAGCCAACGGAGTGGGGAAAACGTGGGAAACGAAATTCGCTAAATTGTGGGCAATAAAATGAGAAAAATCGTGGGATAATGAGCTGGGATGTGGCTACACAAGCTCGACGGTGTGGGCGGCGAAGCTAACGATGATGCATGCTACGCGAGGGCCAAATTTCTGAGGGGATTTTGACCATGCGGAGTGCTTCGTCGCAGGCCCTCGAGGCGGCGGATGCGGGGCTGGATCCCGACTTCCAGGCTTGCCTCGGCAGACTCGTTGTGCAGCGCGATCGGCGACACGATCATCGGTCTTTAGCAACGAGCGAGCCATACGGCCAGCCTGGGCAAGGCGTGACACCTCTGCTGCCAAGCCCTCATC
>JAJFZO010000125.1:252500-260000 GCA_021397835.1 Moringa oleifera
ACGGGAGGCATGCCCAGGCAGTCCCCAGCAGGCACGGAATGGGCCAAGTTCCCAGCGTGCAGCAGCGGTGGGCGCGCCAGCCAGGCCATAGGAGCCCATCGCGAGCCAGCCCCCAGCAGGCACGGCATGGGCTGCTCGCCCAGCATGAGGCAGCGGTGGGCGCGCCAGCCATGCGGCGGTCGCCCCAGCCATGCGGCGGGCACCCATCGCGAGCCAGCCCCCACGTCACTGTCCCTCGACTAAGTGCCCAGCGAGTGAGCAAAGGGGGCCGCGTCGCACGGACCCTTGGCACGGGCGGCACGCCCAGGAAGCCCCCAGCAGGCACAGCATGGGCAGCTCGCCCAGCGTGCGGCAGCGGTGGGTGCGCCAGCCAGGCCGCAGGCGCCCATCGCGAGCCAGCCCCCTCGTCCCTGCCCCTCGACTGACTGCCCAGCGTGAGAGCCAGGGGTGGCGCGTAGCACAGACCCTGGGCACGGGTGGCACCCCCAAGCAGCCCCCAGCAGGCACGGCATGGGCTGCTCGCCCAGCGTGCGGCAGCGGTGGGTGTGCCAGCCAGGCCGCGGGTGCCCATTGCCAGCCAGCCCCCACTTCCCTGCCCCTCGACTGACTGCCCAGCGTGCGAGACCGGGGTGTCGCGTCGCATGGACCCTGGGCATGGGTGGCACACCCAGGCAGCCCCCAGCAGCCACGGCATGGGCTGCCCACCCAGCGTGCGGCAGCGGTGGGTGCGCCAGCCAGGCCGCTGGCACCCATCGCGAGCCAGCCCCCTCGCCCCTGCCCCTCGACTGACTGCCCAGCGTGAGAGCCAGGGGTGCCGCGTAGAACGGACCCTGGGCACGGGTGGCACCCCCAGGCAGCCCCCAGCAGGCACGGCATGGGCTGCTTGCCCAGCGTGCGGCAGCGGTGGGCCCGCCAGCCATGCTGCGGGCGCCCATCGCAAGCCAGCCCCCTCATCCCTGTCCCTCGACGTAGTGCCCAGCGAGCGTGCCACGGCGGCCGCGTCGCACGGACCCTGGGCACGGGTGGCACGCCCAGGAAGCCCCTAGCAGGCACGGCATGGGCTGCTCGCCCAACGTGCGGCAGCGGTGGGCACGCCAGCCAGGCCGCGGGCACCCATCGCGAGCCAGTCCCCTCGTCCCTGTCCCTCGACTAAGTGCCCAGTAAGCGAGCCAGGGGAGCCGCGTTGCACAGACCCTTGAAACGGGAGGCATGCCCAGGCAATCCCCAGCAGGCACGGAATGGGCCAAGTTCCCAGCGTGCAGCAGCGGTGGGCGCGCCAGCCAGGCCATAGGAGCCAATAGCGAGCCAGCCCCCTCGTCCCGGTCCCTCGACTAAGTCCCCAGCGAGCGAGCCAGGGGAGTCGCGTCGCCCGGACCCTTGTCACGGGAGGCATGCCGAGGCAGTGCCCTGCAGGCACGGAATGGGCCAAGTTCCCAGCGTGCAGCAGCGGCGGGTGCACCAGCCAGGTCATAGGAGCCCATCGTGAGCCAGCATCCTCGTCCCTGTCCCTCGACTAAGTCCCCAGCGAGCGAGCCAGGGGAGCCTCATCACAAGGACTCTTGGCACGGGAGGCATGCCCAGGCAGTCCCATGCAGGTACGGAATGGGCCAAGTTCCCAGCGTGCAGCAGCGGTGGGCGCGCCAGCCAGGCCATAGGAGCCCATTGCGAGCCAGCCCCCAGCAAGCACGGCATGGGCTGCTCGCCCAGCGTGAGGCAGCAGTGGGCGCGCCAGCCATGCGGCGGTCGCCCCAGCCATGCGGTGGGCACCCATCGCGAGCCAGCCCCCACGTCACTGTCCCTCGACTAAGTGCCCTGCGAGTGAGCAGGGGGGCCGCGTCGCACGGACCCTTGGCACGGGCGGCACGCCCAGGAAGCCCCCAGCAGGCACTGCATGGGCAGCTCTCCCAGCAGGCGGCAGCGGTGGGTGCGCCAGCCAGGCCGCGGGCGCCCATCGCGAGCCAGCCCCCTCGTCCCTGCCCCTCGACTGACTGCCCAGCGTGAGAGCCAGGGGTGCCGCGTAGAGCAGACCTTGGGCACGGGTGGCATGCAGAGGCAGCCCAGCAGGCACGGCATGGGCTGCTCGCCCAGCGTGCGGCAGCGGTGGGCGCGCCAGCCAGGCCTTGGGCGCCCATCGAGAGCCAGCCCCCTCGTCCCTGCCCCTCGACTGACTTGCCAGAGTGCGAGCCAGGGGTGCCATGTCGCACGGACCCTGGGCATGGGTGGCACGCCGAGGCAGCTCCCAGCAGGCACGGCATGGGCTGCTCGCCCAGCGTGCGGCAGTGGTGGGCGCGCCAGCCTGGCCGCGGGCGCCCATCGCGAGCCAGCCCCCACGTCCCTCTCCCTCGACGTAGTGCCCAACGAGCGAGCCAGGGGGGCCGCATCGCACGGACCCTGGGCACGGGTGGCACACCCAGGCAGCCCCCTGCAGGCACGGCATGTGCTGCCCGCCCAGCGTGCGGCAGCGGTGGGCGCCCATAGCGAGCCAGCCCCCACGTCCCTGTCCCTCGATTAAGTGCTCAGCGAGCGAGCCAGGGGGGCCATGTCGCAAGGATTCTGGCACATGGGGCACACCCAGGCAGCCCCCACCAGGCACGGCTTGGGCTGCTCGCCCAGCGTGTGGCAGCGGTGTGAGCGCCAGCTAGGCCGCGGGCACCCATCGCGAGCCAGCCCCCACGTCCCTCTCCCTCGACTTTGTGCCCAACGAGTGAGCCAAGGGGGCCGCATCGCATGGACCCTGGGCACGGGTGGCACGCCCAGGCAGCCCCCAGCAGGCAAGGCATGGGCTGCTCGCTCAGCGTGCGGCAGCGGTGTGCGCGCCAGCAAGGCCGCGGACGCCCTTGTCGAGCCAGCCCCCACGTCCCTGTCCCTCGACTTAGTGCCCAGCGAGCGAGCTAGGGGGGCTGCGTCTCATGGACCCTGGGAACGGGTGGCACGTCCAGGCAGTCCCCAGCAGGCATGGCATGGGCTGCTCGCACAGCGTGCGGCAGCGGTGGGCACGCCAGCCAGGCCGCGAGCGCCCATCGCGAGCCAGCCCCATCGTCCCTGTCCCTCGATTAAGTTCTAAGTGAGCGAGCCAGGGGGGCCGCGTCGTATGGACCCTGGCACATGGGGCAGACCCAGGCAGCCCCCAGCAGGCACGGCATGGGCTGCTCGCCCAGTGTGCGGCAGCGGTGGGCGCGCCAGCCAGGCCGCGGGCGCCCATCGCGAGCCAGCCTCCACGTCCCTCTCCCTCGACGTAGTGCCCAACGAGCGAGCCAGGGGGGCCGCATCGCACGGACCCTGGGCACGGGTGGCACGCCCATGCAGCCCCCAGCAGGCAAGGCATGGGCTGCTCACTCAGCATGCGGAAGCGGTGGGCGCGCCAGCCAGGCCGCAGACGCCCATCTCGAGCCAGCCCCCACGTCCCTGTGCCGCGACTAAGTGCGCAGCGAGCGCGCCAGGGGGGCCACCTCTCATGGACCCTGGGAACGGGTGGCACGTCCAGGCAGTCCCCAGCAGGCATGGCATGGGCTGCTCGCCCAACGTGCGGCAGCGGTGGGCCTGCTAGCCAGGCCGCAGGCGCCCATCGCGAGCCATGCCACGGGCGCCCATCTCGAGCCAGGCTGCAGGCGCCCATCGTGAGCCAGGCTGCAGGCGTCCATCGAGAGCCAGCCCCCTCGTCCCTGCCCCTCGACTGACTGCCCAGCGTGCGAGCCAGGGGTGCCGTGTCGCATGGGCCCTGGGCATGGGTGGCACGCCCAGGAAGCCCCCAGCAGGCACGGCATGGGCTGCTCGCACAGCGTGTGGCAGCGGTGGGCGTGCCAGCCATGCTGCGGGCGCCAATCGCGAGCCAGCCCCCACGTCTCTGCCCCTCGACGTAGTGCCCAGCGAGCGTGCCAGCGGGGCCGCATCGCACGGACCCTGGGAACGGGTGGCACGCCCAGGCAGCCCCCTGCAGGCACGGCATGGGCTGCTCTCCCAGCGTGCGGCAGCGGTGGGCCCGCCAGCAAGGCCGCGGGCACCCATCGCGAGCCAGCCCCCACGTCCCTGCCCCTCGACGTAGTGCCCTGAGAGTGTGCCAGGGGGGCCGCGTGGCACAGACCCTGGGAACGGGTGGCACGGCCAGGCAGCCCCCAGCAGGCATGGCATGGGCTGCTCGCCCAGCGTGCGGCAGCGGTGGGCGCGCCAGCCAGGTTGCGGGCGCCCATCCCGAGCCAGCCCCCTCGACTGACTGCCCAGCGTGCGAGACAGGGGTGCAATGTCGCACAGACCCTTGGAACGGGTGGCACGCCCAGGCAGCCCCCTGCAGGCACGGCATGGGCTGCTCCCCCAGCGTGCGGCAGAGGTGGGCGCGCCTGCCAGGCCACGGGCGCCTATCGCGAGCCAGCCCCCTCATCCCTGCCACTCGACTGACTTCCCAACGTGCGAGCCAGGGGAGCCACGTCACACGGACCCTGGGCACGGGTGGCACGCCCAGGAAGCCCCCAGCTGGCACGGCATGGGCTGCTTGCCCAGCGTGCGGCAGTGGTGGACGCGTCAGCCAGGCCGTGGGCGCTCATCGCAAGCCAGCCCCCTCGTCCCTGCCCCTCGACTGACTGCCCAGCGTGCCAGCTAGGGGTGCCATGTTGCACGGGCCCTCGACACAGGTGACATGCCCAGGCAGCCCCCAGCAGGCACGGCATGGGCTGCTCGCCCAGCAGAAGGCAACGGTGGGCGCGCCAGCCATGCCACGGGCGCCCATCGCGAGCCAGCCCCCACATCCCTGTCCCACGACTAAGTGCTCAGCGAGCCAGCCAGGGGGGCCGCGTCGCACGGACCTTGGGCATGGGTGGCACGCCCAGGCAGCCCCCTGCAGGCACGGCATGGGCTGCTCACCCCGCGTGCTGCAGCGGTGGGCGCGCCAGCGAGGCCGCAAGCGCCCATCGCGAGCCAGGCCGCAGGCATCATCGCGAGCCAGGCCGCAGGCATCATCGCGAGCCAGGCCGCAGGTGCCAATCGAGAGACAGCCCCCTCGTCCCTGCCCCTCGACTGACTGCCCAGCGTACGAGCCAGGGGTGCCGTGTCGCACTGGCCCTGGGCATGGGGGGCACGGCCAGGCAGCCCCCAGCAGGCACGGAATGGGCTGCTCGCCAAGCGTGCAGCAGCGGTGAGCACGCCAGCCATGCCGCGGGTGCCCATTGCGAGCAAGCCCCCATGTCCTTCTCCGATGACTAAGTGCCCAGCGAGCGAGCAAGGGGGGCCGTGTCGCACGGACCCTGGGTTTGGGTGGCACGCCCAGGCAGCCCCCTGCAGGCACGGCATGGGCTGCTCGCCCAGCGTGCGGCAGCGGTGGGCGCGCCAGCCAGGCCGCGGGCACCCATCGCGAGCCATGCCGCGGGCGCCCATCTCGAGCCATGCCGCAGGTGCCCATCGCGAGTCTGGCCGCAGGCGCCCATCGAGAGCGAGACCCCTCGTCCCCGCCTCTCGACTGACTGCCCAGCGTGCGAGCCATGGGTTCCGTGTCGCACGGGCCCTGGGCACGGGTGGCATGCCCAGGCAGCGCCCAGGAGGCATGGCATGGGCTGCTCGCCCAGCGTGCGGCAGCAGTGGGCGCACCAGCCATGCCGCGGGCGCCCATCGCGAGCCAGCCCCCACGTCCCTGTCCTTCGACTAAGTGCCCAGCAAGCGAGCCAGGGGGGCCGCGTCGCACGGACCCTGGGCTTGGGCGGCACGCACATGCAGTGCCCTGCAGGCGTGCCATGAGCTGCTCGCCCAGCGTGCGGCAGCGGTGGGCGCGCCAGCCAGCCCGCGGGCGCCCATCGCGAGCCGGCCCCCTCGTCCCTGCCCTCGACTGACTGCCCAGCGTGCGAGCCAGGGGTGCCATGTCGCACGGACCCTGGGCATGGGTGGCACGCCGAGGCAGCTCCCAGCAGGCATGGCATGGGCTGCTCGCCCAGCGTGCGGCAGCGGTGGGCGCGCCAGCCAGGCCGCGGGCGCCCATAGCGAGCCAGCCCCCACGTCCCTGTCCCTCGATTAAGTGCTCAGCGAGCGAGCCACGGGGGCTGTGTCGCACGGACTCTGGCACATGGGGCACACCCAGGCAGCCCCCACCAGGCACGGCTTGGGCTGCTCGCCCAGCGTGCGGCAGCGGTGTGCGCGCCAGCCAGGCCGTGGGAACCCATCGCGAGCCAGCCCCCACGTCCCTCTCCCTCGATGTAGTGCCCAGCGAGCGTGCCAGTGGGGCCGCGTCGCACGGACCCTGGGAATGGGTGGCATGCCCAGGCATCCCCCTGCAGGCACGGCATGGGCTGCTCTCCCAGCGTGCCGCAGCGGTGGGCGCGCCAGCCAGGCCGCGGGCACCCATCGCGAGCCAGCCCCCACGTCCCTCTCCCTCGACGTAGTCCCCAACGAGCGAGCCAGGGGGGCCGCATTGCATGGACCCTGGGCATGGGTGGCATGCCCAGGCAGCCCCCAGCAGGCAAGGCATGGGCTGCTCGCTTTTCGTGCGGCAGCGGTGGGCACGCCAGCCAGGCCGCGGGCGCCCATCGCGAGCCAGCCCCCTCGTCGCTGTCCCTCGATTAAGTGCTAAGCAAGCGAGCCAGGGGGGCTGCGTCGTACAGACCCTGGCACATGGGGCAGACCCAGGCAGCCCCCAGCAGGCACGGCATGGGCTGCTCGCCCAGCGTGCGGCAGCGGTGGGCGCGCCAGCCAGGCCGCGGGCACCCATCGTGGGCCAGCGCCCACGTCCCTCTCCCTCGACGTACTGCCCATCGAGTGAGCTAGGGGGGCCGCATCGAACGGACCCTGGGCACGGGTGGCACGCCCAGGCAGCCCCCAGCAGGCACGGCATGGGCTGCTCGCCCAACGTGCGGCAGTGGTGGGCGCGACAGCCAGGCCGCGGGCACCTCTCGCGAGCCAGCCCCCACGTCCCTCTCCTTCGACGTAGTGCCCAGTGAGCGAGCAAGGGGGGCCGCATTGTACGGACCCTGGGCACGGGTGGCACGCTCAGGCAGCCCCCAGCAGGCACTGCATAGGCTGCTCGCCCAACATGCGGCAGCGGTGGGCGCGCCAGCCAGGCCGCGGGCGCCCATCGTGAGCCAGCCCCCTCGTCTCTGCTCCTCGACTCACTGCCCAGCGTGCGAGCCAGGGGTGCCGCGTCGCATGAACCCTGGGCATGGGTGGCACGCCCAGGCAGCCCCCAGCAGGCACGGCAAGGGCTGCTCGCCCAGCGTGCGGCAGCGGTGGGCGCACCAGCCAGGCCACGGGCTCCCATCGAGAGCCAGCGCCCTCGTCCCTCCCCCTCGACTGACTGCCTAGTGTGCGAGCCAGGGGTGCCACAGCAGTTGCCAGTAGACACGGCACCAGCCTTGCCGTGGGCACCCCATGCAAGCCAGCCGCGAGCACGCTGTGAGGCTCAGCACATGCTGTGGGCGTTGATTTCTTGGGCAAGCTGGCCTTGGCCGTGGCCCTTGGCTCTGGTGGACCCTGAGGGCTGCCATGGGGTGGCTGGAGGTGCGCTGGACAGGGCAGCCAGCATGCATC
>JAJFZO010000125.1:265000-277500 GCA_021397835.1 Moringa oleifera
CCCCCAGCAGGCACGGCATGGCCTGCTCGCCCAGCGTGCGGCAGTGGTGGGCATGCTAGCCAGGCCGCGGGCGCCCATCGCAAGCCAGCCCCAATGTCCCTGTCCCTCGACTAAGTGCCCAGCGAGCGAGCCAGGGGGGCCACCCCGCACGGACCCTGGCCAAGGGTGGTATGCCCATGCAGCCCCCAGCAGGCACGGCATGGGCTGCTCGCCCATCGTGCGGAAGCGGTGGGCGCGCCAGCGAGGCCGCGGGAGCCCTTCGTGAGCAAGCCCCCTCGTCCCTACCCTTCGACTGACTGCCCAGCGTGCACACCAGCGGTGCCGTGTCGCACGGACCCTGGGCACGGGTGGCATGCCCAGGCAGCCCCCAGCAGGCACGGCATGGGCTGCTTGCCCAGCGTGCGGCAGCGGTGGGTGCGCCAGCAAGGCCACGGGTGCCCATCACGAGCCAGCCCCCACATCCCTGTCGCTCGACATAATGCCCAGAAAGTGAGCCAGGGGGCCCGCGTCGCACGGAACCAGGGCATGGGTGGAACGCCCATGAAGCCACCAGCAGGCACGGCATGGGCTGCTCGCCCAGCGTGCGGCAGCGGTGGGCGTGCCAGCCAGCCCGCAGGCACCCATCGCGAGCCAATCCCCACGTCCCTGTCCTTCGACTAAGTCTCCAGCGAGCGAGCCAGGGGAGCCGTGTTGCACAGACCCTGGGCAAGGGTGGCATGCCCAGGCAGCCCCCAGCAGGTACGGCATGGGTATCTCGCCCAGCGTGCGGCAGCGGTGGGCACGCCAGCCAGGCCGCGGGCGCCCATCGCGAGCCAGCCCCAATGTCCCTGTCCCTCGACTTACTGCCCAGCGAGCAAGCCAGGGGGGCCGCGTCACACGGACCCTGGGCACGGGTGGCACGCCCAGGCTTCCCCCAACAGGCACGGCAGGGGCTGCTCGCCCAGAGTGTGGCAGCTGTGGGTGCACCAGCCAGGCCCCGCAGGCGCCCATCGCGAGCCAGCCCTCACATCCCCGTCCCTCGACTGAGTACCCAGCGAGCGAGTCAGAGGGGCCGCGTCTCACGGACCCTCGGCACGGGTGGCACGCCCAGGCAGCCCCCAGCAGGCACGGCATGCGCTGCTCACCCAGCGTGCGGCAGTGGTAGCCAGCCCCATCGTCCCTGCCCCTCGACTGACTGCCCAGCGTGCGAGCCAGGGATGCCGGGTCGCACGGACCCTGGGCACAGGTGGCACGCCCAGGCAGCCCCCTGCAGGCACAGCATGGGCTGCTCGCGCAGCGTGCGGCAGCGGTGAGCGTGCCAGCCAGGCCACGGGCACCCATCGGGAGCCAGCCCCCTCGTCCCTGCCCCTCGACTGACAGCCCAGCGTGTGAGCCATGGGTGCCTCATCGCACGGACCCTGGGCACAGGTGGCTCGCCCAGCCAGCCCCCAGCAGGCACGGTATGGGCTGCTCGCCCAGCGTGCGGCAGCGGTGGACGTGCCAGCCGTGCCGCGGGCGCCCATCGCGAGCCAGCCCCACGTCCCTGTCCCTCGACGAAGTGCCCAGCGAGGGAGCCAGGGGGGCCACATCGCACGGACCCTGGGCACGGGTGGCATGCCCAGCAGGAACGGCATGGCCTGCTCACCCAGCATGCGGCAGTGGTAGCCAGCCCCCTCGTCCCAGCCCCTCGACTGACTTCCCAGCGTGCGAGCCAGGGGTGCCGCGTCGCATGGACCCTGGGCCAGGTGGCACCCCCAGCAGGCACGACTTGGGCTGCTCACCCAGTGTGTGGCCGCGGTGGGCGCGCCAGCCAGGCCGCGGGCGCCCATTGCAAGCCAGCCCCCACGTTCCTGTCCCTCGACTAAGGGCCCAGCGAGCGAGCCCGGGAGGGCCGCGTCGCATGGACGCTAGGCTCTGGTGGCATACCCAGGCAGCCCCCAGCAGGCACGGCATGGGATGCTCACCCAGCGTGAGGCAACGGTAGGCGCGCCAGCCAGGACGCTGGCGCCCGTCGCAAGGCAGCCCCCACGTCCCTGTCCCTCGACTAAGTGCCCAGCGAGCGAGCCAGACAGGCTGCGTCGTATGGATCCTAGGCATGGGTGGCATGCCCAGGCAGCCCCCGGCAGGAACGACATGGGCTGCTCGCCCAGCGTGCGGCAGCGGTGGGCTCGCCGGCCAGGCCGCGGGCGCCAATCGCGAACCAGCCCCAACGTCCCTATCCCTCGACTAAGTGCCTAGCGAGCGAGCCAGGCGGGCCACGTCGTATGGACCCTGGGCATGGGTGGCATGCCCAGGAAGCCCTCGGCAGGCACGACATGGGTTGCTCGCCCAGCGTGCGGCAGCGGTGGGCGTGCCAGCCAGGCCGCGGGCGCATATCGCGAGCCAGCCCCCACGTCCCCGTCCCTCGACTAAGTGCCCAGCGAGCGAGCCAGAGGGGCCACATTGCACGGACCCTGGGCATGGGTGGCACGCCCAGGCAGCCCCCAGCTGGCACGGCATGGGCTGCTCACCCAGTGTGCAGCAGCGGTGAGCGCACCAGCCAGGCCACGGGCACCCATCGCGAGCCAGCCCCCTCGTCCCTGCCCCTCGACTGACTGCCCAGCGTGTGAGCCAGGGGTGCCGCGTCGCACAGACCCTGGGCACAGGTGGCACGCCCAGGCAGCCCCCAGCAGGCACGGTATGCGCTGCTCGCCCAACGTGCGGCAGCGGTGGGCGCGCCAGCCATGCCGCGGGCGCCCATCGCGAGCCAGCCCCACGTCCCTGTCCCTCGACGAAGTGCCCAGCGAGGGAGCCAGGGGGGCCACATCGCATGGACCCTGGGCACGGGTGGCACGCCCAGCAGGAACGGCATGGCCTGCTCGCCCAGCATGCGGCAGCGGTAGCCAGCCCCCTCGTCCCTGCCCCTCGACTGACTTCCTAGCGTGTGAGCCAGGGGTGCCGCGTCGCACTGACCCTGGGCAAGGGTGGCACCCACAGCAGGCACAGCATGGGCTGCTCACCCAGTGCGTGGCCGCGGTGGGCGCGCCAGCCAGAACGCGGGCGCCCGATGAAAGCCAGCCCCCACGTTCCTGTCCCTCGACTAAGGGCCCAACGAGCGAGCCGGGGGGGCCGCGTCGCATGGACCCTAGGCTCTGATGGCATACCCAGGCAGCCCCCAGCAGGCATGGCATGGGCTGCTCGCCCAGCGTGAGGCAACGGTAGGTGCACCAGCGAGGCCGCTGGTGTCCGTCGCGAGGCAGCCCCCACGTCCCTGTCCCTCTACTAAGTTCCCAGCGAGCGAGCCAGGCGGGCCACGTCATATGGATCCTGGGCATGGGTGGCATGCCCAGGAAGCCCCCGGCAGGTACGACATGGGCTGCTCGCCCAGCGTGCGGCAGCGGTGGGCGCGCCCGCTAGGCTGCGGGCACCCATCGTGATCCAGCCCCCACGTCCCTATCCCTCGACTAAGTGCCTAGCGAGCGAGCCAGGCGGGCCACGTCGTATGGATCCTGGGCATGGGTGGCATGCCCAGGCAGTCCCCGGCAGGCACGACATGGGTTGCTCGCCCAGTATGCGGCAGCGGTGGGCGTGCCAGCCAGGCCGCGGGCGCATATCGTGAGCCAGCCCCCACGTCCCTGTCCCTCGACTAAGTGCCCAGCGAGCGAACCAGTGGGGCCACATCGCACGGACCCTGGGCACTGGTGGCATGCCCAGGCAGCCCCAAGCAGGCACGGCATGGGCTGCTAGCCCAACATGCAGCAGCGGTAGCCAGCCCCCTCGTCCCTGCCCCTTGACTGACTTCCCAGCATGCGAGCAAGGGGTGCCGCGTCGCACGGACCCTGGGAATGGGTGGCACACCCAGGCAGCCCCCAGCAGGCATGGCATGAACTGCTCACCCAGCGTGCGGCAGTGGTGGGCGCACCAGCCAGGCCGCGAGCGCCCATTGTGAGCCAGCCCCCTCGTCCCTGCCTCTTGACTGACTGCTCAGTGTGCGAGCCATGGGTGCCGCGTCACATGGACCCTGGGCACAGGTGGCATGCCCAGGCAGCCCCCAGCAGGCAAGGCATGGGCTGCTCACCCAGTGTGCGGCAGAGGTGGGCGCGCCTGCCAGGCCGAGGGCGCCCATTGCGAGCCAGCCCCCACGTCCCTGTCGCTCGACTAAGTGCCCAGCGAGCGATCCAGGCGGGCTGCGTCGCACAGACCCTGGGCACGGGTGGCACACCCAGGCACTCACAGCTGGCATGGCATGGGCTGCTCGTCCAGCGTGCGGCAGCGGTGGGCGCGCCAGCCAGGCCGCGGGCGCCCATCGCGAACCAACCCCCTCGTCCCTGCTCCTCGACTGACTGCCTAGCGTGCGAGCCAGGGGGCCCGCGTCACACGGACCATGGGAACGTGTGGAATGCCCAGGAAGCCCCCAGCAGGCACGGCATGGGCTGCTCGCCCAGCGTGCGGCAGTGGTGGGTGCGCCAGCCAGGCCACGGACGTCCATCGCAAGCAAACCCCCACGTCCCTGTCCCTCGTCGTAGTGCCCAGCGAGCGAGCCAGGGGGGCCACGTCGCCTGGACCATGGGAATGGGTGGCACACCCAGGCAGCCCCCATCAGGCATGGCATGGTCTGCTCGCCCAGTGTGCAGCAGTGGTGGGCGCGCCAGCCAGGCCGCGTGCCCCCATCGCGAGCCAGCCCCCACGTCCCTGTCCCTGGACGTAGTGCCCAGCGAGAAAGCAAGGGGAGCCGCGTCACCCGGAGCATCGGCACGGGTGGCACGCCCAGGCAGCCCCCAGAAGGCATGGCATGGGCTGCTCGCCCAGCGTGCGGCAGTGGTGGGCGCGCCAGCCAGTCCGCGGGCGCCCATCGCGAGCCAGCCCACTTGTCCCTGCCCCTCGACTGACTGCCCAGCGTGCGAGCCAGGGGTGCCGCGTCACACGAAACCTGGGCACGGGTGGCACGCCCAGGAAGCCCCTAGCAGTCACGGCATGGGCTGCTCACCCAGCGTGCGGATGCGGTGGTCGCGCCAGCCAGGCCGCGGGCGCCCATCGCGAGCCAGCCCCCTAGTCCCTGCCCCTCGACTGACTGCCCAGCGTGCGAGCCAGGGGTGCCTTGTCGCACAGACTCTGGGCACGGGTGGCACGCCCAGGCAGCCCCCAGGAGGCACGGCATGGGCTGCTCGCCCAGCGTGCAGCAGCGGTGGACGCGCCAGCCAGGATGCGGGCGCTCATCGCAAGCAAGCCCCCACGTCCCTGTCCCTCGTCGTAGTGCCCAGCGAGCGAGCCAGGGGGGCCGCGTTGCCCGGACCATGGGAACGGGTGGCACGCCCAGGCGGCCCCCAGCAGGCATGGCATGGGCTGCTCGCCCAGTGTGCCGCAGCGGTGGGCGCACCAGCCAGGCCGCGTGCGCCCATTGCGAGCCAGCCCCCACGTCCCTGTCCCTCGACATAGTGCCCAGCGAGAGAGCCAGGGGGGCCGCGTCACCTGGAGAACCGGCAGGGGTGGCACACCCAGGAAGCCCCCAGCACGCACGGCATGGGCTGCTCGCTCAGCATGCGGCAGCGGTGGGCGCGCCAGCCAGTCCGTGGGCGCCCATCGCGAGCCATCCACTTGTCCCTGCCCCTCGATTGACTGTCCAGCGTGCGAGCCAGGGGTGCCGCATCGCACGGACCCTGGGCACGTGTGGCACACCCAGGCAGCCCCTAGCAGGCACGGCATGGGCTGCTCACCCAGCGTGCAGATGCGGTGGTCGCGCCAGCCAGGCCGCGGGCGCACATCGCGAGCCAGCCCCCTAGTCCCTGCCCCTCGACTGACTGCCCAGCGAGCGAGCCAGGGGGGCCACGTCGCCCAGACCATGGGCACGGGTGGCACGCCCAGGCAGCCCCCAGCAGTTACGGCATGGGCTGCTCACCCAGTGTGCCACAGCGGTGGGCACGCCAGCCAGGCCGCGTTCCCCCGTCGTGAGCCAGCCCCCTCGTCCCTGTCCCTCGACATAGTGCCCAGCGAGAGAGGCAAGGGGGCCGCGTCGCCCGGACCATGGGCACGGGTGGCACGCCCAGGCAGCCCCCAGCAGGCACGGCATGGGCTGCTCGCCCAGCGTGCGGCAGCGGTGGGTGCGCCAGCCAGGCCACAGGCACGGATCGCTAGCCAGCCCCCTCGTCCCTGCCCCTCGACTGACTGCCCAGCGTGCGAGCCAATGGTGCCGCGTCGCATGGACCGTGGGCACGGGTGGCGCGCCCAGGCTTCCCCCAGCAGGCATGGCATGGGCTTCTCGCCCAGTGTGCAGCAGTGATGGGCGTGCCAGCAAGGCCGCGGGCGCCCATCGAGAGCCAGCCCCGTCGTCCCTGCCCCTTGACTGACTGCCCACCGTGCGAGCCAGAGGTGCCATGTCGCACGGACCCTGGGCACGGGTGGCAAGCCCAGGCAGCCCCCAGGCCACGCTCGCCCATCGGGAGCCAGGCCCCTCGTCCCTGCCCCTCGACTGACTGCCCAGCGTGCAAGCCATGGGTTCCCCGTCGCACGGACCCTGGGCATGGGTGGCACGCCCAGGCTGCATGCGCCCATCGCGACCCAGCCCCCACGTCCCTGTCCCTCGACGTAGTGCCCAGCGAGCGAGCCAGGGGGGCTGCATTGCCCGGACCCCGGGCACGGGTGGCACACCCAGGCTGCCCCCAGGAGGCACGGCATGGGCTGCTCGCCCAGCGTGCGGCAGCGGTTGGCGTGCCAGCCAGGCCGTGGGTGCCCATCGCGAGCAAGCCCCCACGTCCCTGTCCCTCGACGTAGTGCCCAGCGAGTGAGCCAGGGGGGCCGCGTCGCCCGGCCCATGGGCACGGGTGGCACACCCAGGCAGCCCCCAGCAGGCACGGCATGGGCTGCTCACCCAGCTTGCAGCAGCAGTGGGTGCGCCAGCCAGCCCGCAGGCGCCTATCGCGAGCCAGCCGCCTCGTCCCTGCCCCTCGACTGACTGCCCAGCGTGTGAGCCAAGGGGGCCGCGTCGCATGGACCCTGGGCACGGATGGCACGCCCAGGAAGCCCCCAGCAGGCACGGCATGGGTTGCTCGCCCAGCGTGCGGCAGCGGTGGGCCCGCCAGACAGGCCGCAGGGGCCCATCGCGAGCCACACCCCTCGTCCCAGCCCCTCGACTGACTGCCAAGCGTGCAAGCCAGGGGTGCCGTGTCGCACAGACCCTGGGAACGGGTGGCACGCCCAGGCAGCCCCCAGTAGGCATGGCATGGGATGCTCACCCAGCGTGCGGCAGCGGTGGGCGTGTCAGCCAGGCCGCGGGCGCCCATCGTGAGCCAGCCCCCACGTCCCTGTCCCTCGACGTAGTGCCCAGCGAGCAAGCCAGGGGGGCCGCATCGCATGGACTTTGGGCATGGGTGGTACGCCCAGGCAGCCTCCAGCAGGCACGGCATAGGCTGCTCGCCCAGCGTGCGGCAGAGGTGGGCGCGCCGGCCAGGCCGCGGGTGCCCGTCGTGAGCCAGCCCCCACGTCCCTGTCCCTCAACAAAGTGCTCAGCGAGCGACCCAGGGGGGCCATGTCGCATGGACCCTGGGCACGGGAGAAATTCCCAAGCAGCCCCCAGCAGGCACGGCATGGGCCAAGTGCCTAGCGTGTGGCAGAGGAGGGCGCTCCATCAAGGCCACAGGAGCCCATCACGAGCCAGCCCCCTCGTCCCTGTCCCTCGACTAAGTGCCCAGCAAGTGAGCAAGGGGAGCCGCGTCGCATGGACACTGGGAACAGGAGGCATGCCCAGGCAGCCACCAGCAGGCACGGCATGGGCCAAGTGCCCAGAGTGCGGCAGAGGAGGGCGCGCCAGCCAGGCCAAAGGCGCCCATCGCTAGCCAGCCCCCTCATCCCTGTCCCTCGACTATGTGCCCCGCGAGCGAGCCAGGGGAGCCGCATCGCACGGACCCTGGGCACGGGAGGAATGCCCAGGCAGCCCTCAGCAGGCACGGCATGGACCAAGTACCCAGCGTGCGGCAGCGGTGGGCGCGCCAGCCAGGCCGCGGGTGTCCATCGCGAGCCAGCCCCCACTTCCCTGTCCCTCGATGTAGTGCCCATCGAGCAAGCCAGGGGGGCCGCGTCGCATGGACTTTGGGCATGGGTGGTATGCCCAGGCAGCCCCCAGCAGGCACGGCATAGGCTGCTCGCCCAGCGTGCGGCAGCAGTGGGCGCGCCAGCCAGGCCGCGGGCGCCCATCGCGAGCAAGCCCCCACGTCCCTGTCCCTCGACATAGTGCCCAGCGAGCGAGCCAGGGGGGCCGTGTTGCATGGACCCTTGGCACCGGTGGCATGCCCAGGCAGCCCCCAGCAGGCATGGCATGTGCTGCTCACCCAGCGTGCGGCAGCGGTGGACACGCCAGCCAGGCTGCGGGCGCCCATCGCTAGCCAGCGCCCTCGTCCCTGCCCGTCGACTGACTGCCCAGCGTGCAAGCCAGAGGTGCCGCGTCGCACTGACTCTGGTTCCGGGTGGCACGCCCAGGCTGGCCCCAGCAGGCACGGCATGGGCTGCTCGCCCAGCATGCGGAAGCGGTGGGCGCACTAGCCAATCCGCGGGTGCCCATCGCGAGCCAGCCCCCACGTCCCTGTCCCTCGACTAAGTGCCCGGCATCGCGTCGCACAGACCCTGGGCATGGGTGGCACGCCCAGGGCACGACATGGGCTGCTCGCCCAGTGTGCAGCAGCGGTTGGCGCCCATCGGAAGCCAGCCCCCACGTCCCTCTCCCTCGACGTAGTGCCCAGCGAGCGAGCCAGGGGAGCCGCATCGCATGGACCCTGGCACGGGTGGCACGCCCAGGTAGCCCCCAGCAGGCATGGCATGGGCTGCTCGCCCAGCGTGCGGCAGCGGTGGGAGCGCTAGCCAGGCTGCGGGCGTCCATCGCGAGCCAGCCCCCACGTCCCTGTCCCTCGATGTAGTGCCCAGCGAGCGAGCCAGGGGGGCCGGATCGCACAGACCCTGGCATGGGTGGCACGCTCAGGAAGCCCCCAGCAGCCACGGCATGGGCTGCTCGCCCAGCGTGCGGCAGCGGTGGGCGCCCCAGCCAGGCCGCGGGCGCCCATCGCGAGCCAGCCCCCTCGTCCCTGTCCCTCGACTGACTGCCCAGTGTGCCAGCATGGGGTGCCACGTCGCACGGACCCTGGGTACGGGCGGCACGCCCAGGCAGCCCCCAGCAGGCACGGCATTGGCTGCTCGCCCAGCGTGCGGCAGCGGCGGGCGCGCCAGCCAGGCCGCGGGCGCTCATTGCGAGCCAGTCCCCTCGTCCCTGTCCCTCAACGTAGTTCCCAGAGAGCGAGCCAGGGGGGCCGCATCATATGGACCCTGGCACGGGTGGCACGCCCAGGCAGCCCCCAGCAGGCACGGCATGGGCTGCTCGCCCAGCGTGCTGCAGCGGTGGGTGCGCCAACCAGGCCACGGGCGCCCATCGCGAGCCAGCCCCCTCGTCCCTGCCCCTCGACTGACTGCCCGGCATGCGAGCCAGGGGTGCCGCAGCAGGCCCCAGCAGGCACGGCAACAGCCTTGCCAGGGGCGCCCTACGCG
The DNA here is from genome assembly GCA_021397835.1 of Moringa oleifera. Taxonomy (NCBI): domain Eukaryota; kingdom Viridiplantae; phylum Streptophyta; class Magnoliopsida; order Brassicales; family Moringaceae; genus Moringa; species Moringa oleifera. The sequence continues at coordinate 274,484 of JAJFZO010000125.1, forward strand.
AGCCAGCCGCAAGCACGCTGTGAGGCTCAGCACATGCTGTGGGTGTTGATTTCATGGGCAAGCTGGCCTTGGCCGTGGCCCCTGGCTCTGGTGGACCCTGAGTGCTGCCATGGGGTGGCTGGAGGTGCGCTGGACAGGGCAGCCAGCATGCACCATGCGCCAGGCAGAGGCACAGCTGCCCCAGCCTGCTGGCCGTAATGCCCAGTTGCGAAATTGTTGTGAATTGACCGTCTTTTCATCATGGAATTGGTGACGAAATGACTCAAATAATTCGTGTAATTCATGAGGAGTCTGCCCCTGAAGTTTGGTCATTTCGACTCACGGGCTATTTTTGATGATTTTTTCAATTTTTGGCTTTAGAAAATTCATTAAAAAAAATTTAGTGCCCAGAAAATTCTGAGATTTTTTCTGGTGGTAGATATGATTATTCTCCATTTATTTACAAAATTTCAGCTCAAAATTCTTAGTAAATAATTTTTTAGACCCATTATGACGGCTCAGACATATTGATGTTTCCTCCTACCGGGAGTGAAATTTCATTTAAGACTCTTTAGGGGGGAGGTGGTCACCTAGCTTGCTGGGTGCCAACAGGCCATGCGTGCCTCCCCCCCTGCCCATCCCACGTGGGCAGGCGCTGGGCTGGGACAACCCAGCCCGCATGGCATGGGCAGGGCAGCTTGCTACCTTGCCCATCCAGCCGGACGTACGTGGCTCTGGCGGCCACCACCGCCGGCAGGCAAGCGGCCGGCGACGTCGGCTGAAGAGTGTGGGACGCCCGATCAGTAGCCAACGGAGTGGGGAAAACGTGGGAAATGAAATCCACTAAATTGTGGGCAATGAAATGAAAAAAGTCGTGGGATAATGAGCTGGGATGTGGCTACACAAGCACGACGGTGTGGGCGGCGAAGCTAACGATGATGCATGCTACGCGAGGGCCAAATCGTTGGGGGGAATTTCGAGCATGCGGAGTGCTTCGTCGCAGGCCCTCGAGGCAGTGGACGTGGGATTGGATCCCAACGCTCAGGCTTGCCTAGGCGGACTCGTTGCGCAGCGCGATCAACGACACGATCATTGGCCGTAAGCAATGAGCGAGCCACATGGCCAGCCTGGGCACCCCTGCTGCCAAGGCCTCATCGGTGGGAAAAACCTGGGCAACGAAATGAGAAAAATCATGGGATAATGAGCTGGGATGTGGCTACACAAGCTCGACGGTGTGGGCGGCGAAGCTAACGATGATGCATGCTACGCGAGGGCCAAATCGCTGGGGGGATTTTGAGCATGCGGAGTGCTTCGTCGCAGTCCCTCGAGGTGGCGGATGCAGGGCTGGATCCCGATGCCCAGGCTTGCCTAGGCGGACTCATCGCGCAGCGCGATCGACGACACGATCGTCGGCCGTTAGCAATGAGCGAGGCACACGGCCAGCCTGGGCACCCCTGCTGCCAAGGCCTCATCGGTGGGAAAAACGTGGGCAACTAAATGAGAAAAATTGTGGGATAATGAGCTGGGATGTGGCTACACAAGCTCGACGGTGTGGGCGGCGAAGCTAACGATGACGCATGCTACGCGAGGGCCAAATCGGTGGGGGGATTTTGAGCATGCGGAGTGGTTCATCGCAGGCCCTCGAGGCAGCGGATGCGGGGCTGGATCCCGACGCCCAGGCTTGCCGGCGGACTCATTGCGCAGCGCGATCGACGACATGATCGTCGGCCATTAGCAATGAGCGAGCCACACGGCCAGCCTAGGCAAGGTGTAACACCTCTGCTGCCAAGGCCTCATCGGTGGGAAAAACGTGGGCAACGAAATGAGAAAAATCGTGGGATAATAAGCTGGGATGTGGCTACATAAGCTCGACGGTGTGGGCGGCTAAGCTAACGATGATGCATGCTACACGAGGGCCAAATCGCTGGGGGGATTTTGAGCATGCGGAGTGCTTCATTGCAGGCCCTCGAGGCGGCGGATGCGGGGCTGGATCCTGACGCCCAGGCTTGCCGGCGGACTCATTGTGCAGCGCGATCGACAACACAATCATCGGCCATTAGAAATGAGCGAGCCACACGTTCAGCCTAGGCAAGGTGTAACACCACTGCTGCCAAGGCCTCATCGGTGGGAAAAACGTGGGCAATGAAATGAGAAAAATCGTGGGATAATAAGCTGGGATGTGGCTACACAAGCTCGACGGTGTGGGCGGCGAAGCTAACGATGATGCATGCTACGCGAGGGCCAAATCGCTAGGGGGATTTTGAGCATGCGGAGTGCTTTGTCGCAGGCCCTCGAGGCGGAGGATGCGGGGCTGGATCCCGAGGCCCAGGCTTGCCTAGGCGGACTCGTTGCGCAGCGCGATTGATGACATGATCGTCCTCCATTAGCAATGAGCGAGCCATACGGCCAGCCTGGGCAAGGCGTGACACCCCTGCTGCCAAGGCCTCATCGATGGGAAAATCGTGGGCAACAAAATGAGAAAAATCATGGGATAATGAGCTGGGGTGTGGCTACACAAGCTCAACGGTGTGGGGGGTGAAGCTAATGATGATGCATGCTACGCGAGGGCCAAATCGTTGGGGGGAATTTTGAGCATGCGGAGTGCTTCGTCGCAGGCCCTCGAGGCGGCGGATGCAGGGCTGGATCCCGATGCCCAGGCTTGCCTAGGCGGACTCCTTGTGCAGCGCGATCGACGACATGATCGTCGGCCGTTAGCAATGAGTGAGCCACACGGCCAGCCTGGGCACCCCTGCTGCCAAGGCCTCATCGGTGGGAAAAATGTGGGCAACAAAGTGAGAATAATCATGGGATAATGAGCTGGGATGTGGCTATACAAGCTCGACGGTGTGGGCGGCGAAGCTAACGATGATGCATGCTACACAAGGGCCAAATCGTTGGGGGGAATTTCGAGCATGTGGAGTGCTTCGTCGCAGGCCCTCGAGGCGGTGGATGTGGGGTTGGATCCCGACGCTCAGGCTTGCCTAGGCGGACTCGTTGCGCAATGCGATCGACGACACAATCGTCGGCCGTTAGCAACG
>JAJFZO010000125.1:285000-289945 GCA_021397835.1 Moringa oleifera
GCAGCCCCCAGCAGGCACTGCATGGGCTAAGAGCGCAGCGTGCGGCAGCGCTGGGCACGCCAGCCAGGCCACAGGCGCCCATCGCGAGCCAGCCCCCTCGTCCCTGTCCCTCGACTAAGTGCCCAATGAGCGAGCCAGAGGAGCTGCGTCACACGGACCCTGGGCATGGGAGGCATTCCCAGGCAGCCCCCAGCAGGCACGGCATGGGCCAGGTGCCCAGCGTGCGGCAGCGGTGGGCAAGCCAGGCAGGCCACGGGCGCCCATCGTGAGCCAGCTCCCTCGTTCCTGTCCCTCGACTAAGGGCCCAGCAAGTGAGCCAGGGGAGCCGCGTAGAATGGATCCTGGGCATGGGTGGCATGCCCAGGCAGCCCACAGCAGGCATGGCATGGGCCAAGTGCCAAGCATGTGGCAGCGGAGGGCGCACCAGCCAGGCCGCGGGCTCCCACCGCGAGCCAGCCCCCTGGTCCCTGTCCCTCGACTAAGTTCCCAGCGACTGAGCCAGGGGAGCCGCGTCGCATGGACCCTGGGCATGGAAGGGATGCCCCGGCAGCCCCCAGCAGGCACGGCATGGGCCAAGTGCCCAGCGTGCGGTAGAGATGGGCGCGCCAGCAAGGCCACGGGCGCCCATCGCGAGCCAGCCCCCTCGTTCCTGTCCCTCGACTTAGTGCCCAGCGAGCGAGCCAGGGGGGCCGCGTTGCATGGAACCTGGGCACGGGAGGCATGCCCCAGCAGCCCCAAGCAGGCACGGCTTGGGCCAAGTGCCCAGCGTGCGGTAGAGGTTTGCGCCCCAGCCAGGCCACAGGGCCATCGCGAGCCAGCCCCCTCGTCCCTGTCCCTCGACTAAGTGCCCAGCGAGCGAGCCAGGGGAGCCGCGTTCCACGGACCCTGGGCATGGGAGGCATGCCCAGGCAGCCCCCAGCATGCACGGCATTGGCCAAGTGCCTACTGTGCGGCAGCGGTGGGTGCACCAGGCAGGCCACGAGCTCCCCCTGCAAGCCAGCCCCCTGGTCCCTGTCCCTCGACTAAGTTCCCAGCGAGCGAGCAAGGGGAGCCGTGTCGCATGGACCCTGGGCATGGAAGGCATGCCCCGGCAGCCCCCAGCAGGCACGGCATGGGCCAAGTGCCCAGCGTGCGGTAGAGGTGGGCGCGCCAGCAAGGCCACAGGCGCCCATCGCGAGCCAGCCCCCTCATTCCTGTCCCTCGACTTAGTGCCCAGCGAGCGAGCCAGGGGGCCCACTTCGCATGGAACCTGGGCACGAGAGGCATGCCCCAGCAGCCCCCAGCATGCACGGCTGGGGCCAACTGTCCAGCGTGCGGTAGAGGTTTGCGCCCCAGCCAGGCCACAGGGCCATCGAGAGCCAGCCCCCTCGTCCCTGTCCCTCGACTAAGTGCCCATCGAGCGAGCCAGGGGAGCCGCATCACATGGACCCTGGGCATGGGAGGCATGCCCAGGCAGCCCCCAGCAGGCACGGCATGGGACAAGTACCCAGCGTGCGGCAGCGGTGGGCGCACCAGGCAGGCAACGGGCTCCCCCAGTGAGCCAGCCCCCTGGTCCCTGTCCCTTGACTAAGTTCCCAGCGAGCGAGCCAGGGGAGCCGTGTCGCATGGACCCTGGGCATGCAAGGCATGCCCCGGCAGCCCCCAGCAGGCACGGCATGGGCCAAGTGCCCAACGTGCGGTTGAGGTGGGCGCGCCAGCCAGACCACGGGCGCCCATCTCGAGCCAGCCCTCTCGTCCCTGTCCCTCGACTTTGTGCCCAGCGAGCGAGCCAAATGGGCCTCGTCGCATGGACCCTGGGCTTGGAAGGCATGCCCCAGTGGCCCCCTCGTTCCTGTCCCTCGACTAAGTGCCCAACGAGCGAGCCAGGGGAGCCGTGTCGCACAGACCCTGGGCATGGGAGGCATGCCCAGGAAGCCCCCAGTATGCACGGCATGGGCCAAGTGCCCAGTGTGCGGCAGCGGTGGGCGCGCCAGGCAGGCCACGGGCGCCCATCACGAGCCAGCCCCATCCTCCCTGTCCCTCGACTAAGTGCCCAGTGAGCGAGCCAGAGGAGCCACGTCACACGGACCCTGGGCATGGGAGGCATTCCCAGGCAGCCCCCAGCAGGCATGGCATGGGCCAAGGGCCCAGCGTGCGGCAGTGGTGGGCGAGCCAGGCAGGCCACGGGCGCCCATCGCGAGCTAGCTCCCTCGTCCCTGTCCCTCGACTAAGGGCCCAGCAAGTGAGCCAGGGGAGCCGCGAAGAATGGATCCTGGGCATGGGTGGCATGCCCAGGCAGCCCACAGCAGGCACGGCATGGGCCAAGTGGCAAGCATGTGGCAGCGAAGGGCGCACCAGCCAGGCCGCGGGCTCCCACCGTGAGCAAGCCCCCTGGTCCCTGTCCCTCGACTATGTTCCCAGCGACTGAGCCAGGGGAGCCGCGTCACATGGATCCTGGGCATGGAAGGCATGCCCCGGCAGCCCCCAGCAGGCACGGCATGGGCCAAGTGCCCAGCGTGCGGTAGAGGTGGGCGCGCCAGCAAGGCCACGGGCGCCCATCGCGAGCCAGCCCCCTCGTTCCTGTCCCTCGACATAGTGCCCAGTGAGCAAGCCAGGAGGGCCACGTAACATGGAACCTGGGCACGGGAGGCATGCCCCAGCAGCCCCCAGCAGGCATGGCTTGGGCCAAGTGACCAACGTGCGGTAGAGGTTTGCACCCCAGCCAGGCCACAGGGCCATCGCGAGCCAGCACCCTCGTCCCTGTCCCTCGACTAAGTGCCCAGCGAGAGAGCCAGGGGAGCCGCATCACACGAACCCTGGGCATGGGAGGCATGCCCTGGCAGCCCCCAGCAGGCACGGCATGGGACAAGTGCCCAGTGTGCGGCAGCGATGGGCGCACCAGGCAGGCCACGGGCTCCCCCCGCGAGCCAGCCCCCTGGTCCCTGTCCCTCGACTAAGTTCCCAGCGAGCGAGCCAGGGGAGCCATGTCGCATGGACCCTGGGCATGGAAGGCATGCCTCGGCAGCCCCCAGCAGGCACGGCATGGGCCAAGTGCCCAGCGTGCGGTTGAGGTGGGCGCGCCAGCCAGGCCACGGGCGCCCATCTCGAGCAAGCCCTCTCGTCCCTGTCCCTTGACTTAGTGCCCAGCGAGCGAGCCCGGGGGACTGCGTTGCATGGACACTGGGCTTGGAAGGCATGCCCCAGCAGCCCCCTCGTCCCTGTCCCTCGACTAAGTGCACAGCGAGCGAGCCAGGGGAGCCGTGTCGCACAGGCCCTGGGCACGGGAGGCATGCCCGGGAAGCCCCCAGTATGCACGGCATGGGCCAAGTGCCCAGTGTGCGGCAGTGGTGGGCGCGCCAGGCAGGCCACGGGCGCCCATCACGAGCCAGCCCCCTCATCCCTGTCCCTCAACTAAGTGCCCAGTGAGCGAGCCAGAGGAGCCGCGTCACACAGACCCTGGGCATGGGAGGCATTCCTAGGCAGCCCCCAGCGTGCGGTTGAGGTTGGCGCGCCAGCCAGGCCACGGGCGCCTATCTCGAACCAGCCCTCTCGTCCCTGTCCCTCGACTTAGTGCCCATCGAGCGAGCCAGGGGAGCCGCGTCGCATGGACCCTGGGCTTGGAAGGCATGCCCCAGCAGCCCCCTCGTCCCTATCCCTCGACTAAGTGCCCGGCGAGCGAGGCAGGGGAGCCGTGTCGCACAGGCCCAGGGCGCAGGAGGCATGCCCAGGCAGCCCCCAGTATGCACGGCATGGGCCAAGTGCCCAGTGTGCGGCAGCGGTGGGCACGCCAGGCTGGCCACGGGCGCCCATCACGAGCCAGCCCGCTCGTCCCTGTCCCTCGACTAAGTGCCCAGTGAGCGAGCCAGAGGAGCCACGTCAGACGGACGCTGGGCATGGGAGGCATTCCCAGGCAGCCCCCAGCAGGCATGGCATGGGCCAAGGGCCCAGCGTGCAGCAGCAGTGGGCGAGCCAGGCAGGCCACGGGCGCCCATCACGAGCCAGCTCTCTCGTCCCTGTCCCTCGACTAAGGGCCCAGCAAGTGAGCCAGGGGAGCCGGGTAGAATGGATCCTGGGCATGGGTGGCATGCCCAGGCAGCCCACAGCAGGCACGGCATGGGCCAAGTGCCAAGCATGTGGCAGCGGAGGGAGCACCAGCCAGGCCGCGGGCTCCCACCGCGAGCCAGCCCCCTGGTACGTGTCCCTCGACTAAGTTCCCAGCGATTGAGATAGGGGAGCCGCATCGCATGGACCCTGGGCATGGAAGGCACGCCCCGACAGCCCCCAGCAGGCACGGCATGGGGCAAGTGCCCAGCGTGCAGTTGAGGTGGGCGCGCCAGCCAGGCCACGGGCGCCCATCTCGAGCCAGCCCTCTCGTCCCTGTCCCTCGACTTAGTGCCCAGCGAGCGAGCCAGAGGGGCCGCGTCGCATGGACCCTGGACTTGGAAGGCAAGCCCCAGAAGCCCCCTCGTTCCTGTCCCTCGACTAAGTGCCCAGCGATCGAGCCAGGGGAGCCGTGTCGCACAGGCCCTGGGCACGGGAGGCATGCCCAGGCATCCCCCAGTATGCATGGCATGGGGCAAGTGCCCAGCGTGCGGCAGCGGTGGGCGCACCAGGCAGGCCATGGTCTCCCCCCGCGAGCCAGCCCCCTGGTCCCTGTCCCTCCACTAAGTTCCCAGCGAGCGAGCCAGGGGAGCCGCGTCGCATGGACCCTGGGCATGGAAGGCATGCCCCGGCAGCCCCCAGCAGGCACGGCATGGGCCAAGTGCCCAGCGTGCGGTTGAGGTTGGCGCGCCAGCCAGGCCACGGACGCCAATCTCGAGCCAGCCCTCTCATACCTGTCCCTCGACTTAGTGCCCAGCGAGCGAGCCAGGGGAGCCACGTCGCATGGACCCTGGGCTTGGAAGGCATGCCCCAGCAGCCCCCTCGTCCCTGTCCCTCGACCAAGTGCCCAGCGAGCGAGCCAGGG
>JAJFZO010000125.1:290045-315045 GCA_021397835.1 Moringa oleifera
TGTCCCTCCACTAAGTGCCCAGCGAGCGAGCCAGGGGAGCCGCGTCGCATGGACCCTGGGCATGGAAGGCATGCCCCGGCAGCCCCCAGCAGGCACGGCATGGGCCAAGCCCCCAGCGTGCGGTTGAGGTTGGCGCGCCAGCCAGGCCACGGGTGCCCATCTCGAGCCAGCCCTCTCGTCCCTGTCCCTCGACTTGGTGCCCATCGAGCGAGCCAGGGGAGCCGCATCGCATGGACCCTGGGCTTGGAAGGCATGCCACAGCAGCCCCCTAGTCCCTGTCCCTCGACTAAGTGCCCAGGGAGCGAGCCAGGGGAGCCGTGTCACACAGGCCCTGGGCACGGGAGGCGTGCCCAGGCAGCCCCCAGTATGCACGGCATGGGCCAAGTGCCCAGTGTGCGGCAGCGGTGGGCGCGCCAGGCAGGCCACGGGCGCCCATAACGAGCCAGCCCCCTCGTCCCGGTCCCTCGACTAAGTGCCCAGTGAGCGAGCCAGAGGAGCCGCGTCACACGGACCCTGGAAATTGGAGGCATTCCCAGGCAGCCCCCAGCGGGCATGGCATGGGCCAAGGGCCCAGCGTTCGGCAGCGGTGGGCGAGCCAGGCAGGCCACGGGCGCCCATCGCGAGCCAGGTCCCTCGTCCCTGTCCCTCGACTAAGGGCCCAGCAAGTGAGCCAGGGGAGCCACGTAGAATGGATCCTGGGCATGGGTGGCATGCCCAGGCAGCCCACAGCAGGCACGGCATGGGCCAAGTGCCAAGCATGTGGCAGCGGAGGGTGCACCAGCCAGGCCGCGCGCTCCCACCGCAAGCCAGCCCCCTGGTCCCTGTCGCTCGACTAAGTTCCCAGAGACTGAGACAGGGGAGCCTCGTCGCATGGACCCTGGGCATGGAAGGCATTCCCCGGCAGCCCTCAGCAGGTAAAGCATGGGCCAAGTGCCCAGCGTGCGGTAGAGGTGGGCGCGCCAGCAAGGCCACGGGCGCCCATCGCGAGCCAGCCCCCTCGTTCCTGTCCCTCGACTTAGTGCCCAGCGAGCGAGCCAGGGGGGCCGCGTCACATGGAAACTGGGCACGGGAGGCATGCCCCAGCAGCCCCCAGCAGGCACAGCTTGGGCCAAGTGCCCAGCGTGCGGTAGAGGTTTGCGCCCCAGCCAGGCCACAGGGCCATCGCGAGCCAGTCCCCTCGTCCCTGTCCCTCGACTAAGGGCCCAGCGAGTGAGCCAGGGGAGCCACGTTCCACGGACCCTGGGCATGGGAGGCATGCCCAGGCAGCCCCCAGCAGGCATGGCATGGGACAAGTGCCCAGCGTGCGGCAGCGGTGGGCGCACCAGGCAGGCCACGGGCACCCACCGCGAGCCGGCCCCCTGGTCCCTGTACCTCGACTAAGTTCTCAGTGAGCGAGCCAGGGGAGCCGCGTTACATAGACCCTGGGGATGGAAGGCAAGCCCCGGCAGCCCCCAGCAGGCACGGCATGGGCCAAGTGCCCAGCGTGCGGTAGAGGTGGGCACGCCAGCAAGGCCACGGGCGCCCATCGCGAGCCAGCCCCCTTGTCCCTGTCCCTCGACTTAGTGCCCAGCGAGCGAGCCAGAAGGGCTGCGTCGCATGGAACCTGGGCATGGGAGGCATGCCCCAGCAGCCCCCAGCAGGCACGGCTTGGGCCAAGTGCCCAGCGTGCGGTAGAGGTTTGCGCCTCAGCCAGGCCACGGGCGCCCATCGCGAGCCAGCCCCCTCGTCCCTGTCGCTCGACTGTGTTCCCAGCGAGCGAGCCAGGGGAGCCACGTCGCTCAGATCCAGGGCATGGTAGGCATGCCCTGGCAGACCACAGCAGGTATGGCATGGGCTGCTTGCCCAGCGTCAGGCAGCGGTGGACGCGCCAGAAGGGCCGCGGGCGTTCCCCGCGAGCCTACCCCCTCAACCGTGGCCCTTGACTGACTGCCAAGCGTGCGAGCCTGGGGTGCCACGTCGCACGGACCGTGGGCATGGGTGGCATGTTCAGGCAGCCCCCAGCAGCCACGGCATGGGCTGCTCTCCCATCGAGCGGCAGCGGTGGGCGCGCCGGCCAGGCCGCGGGAGCCCATCGCGAGCCAGCCCCCACGTCCGTGTCCCTCGACTAAGTGCCCAGCGAGCGAGCCAGGGGAGCCGCGTCGCACGGACCCTGGGCAAGGGCGGCACACCCAGGCAGCCCCCAGCAGGCACGGCATGGGCTGCTCACCCAGCGTGCGGCAGCGATGGGCGCGCCAACCAGGCTGCGGGCGCCCATCGCGAGCCAGCCCCCACGACCCTATCCCTCGACGTAGTGCCCAGCGAGCGAGCCAGGGCGGCCGCGTCGCACGGACACTGGGCACAGGCGACATGCCAAGGATTCCACGAGCAGTCACGGCATGGGTTGCTCGCCCAGCGTGCGTCAGCGGTTGGCGCGCCAGCCAGGCCGCAGGCGCCCATCGCAAGCTAGCCGCCACGTCCCTACCCCTTGACTGACTGCCCAGCGTGCGAGCCAGGGGTGCTGCGTTGCACGGACCCTGGGAAAGGGTGGCATGCCCAGGAAGCCCCCAGCAGGCACGGCATGGGCTGCTCGCCCAGCGTGCGTCAGCGGTGGGCACGCCAGCCAAGCCGCGGGCGCCCATCGCGAGCCAGCCCCTACGTCCCGGTCCCTTGACTAAGTGCCCAGCGAGCAAGCCGGGGGGGCCACATCGCAGGGACCCTGGGCAAGGGTGGCACGCCCAGGCAGCCCCCAGCAGGTACGGCGTGGGCTGCTCGCCCTTCGTGCGGCAGCGGTGGGCGCGCCAGCCAGGCCGCGGGCGCCTATCGCGAGCCAGCCCCCATGTCCCTGTCCCTCGACTATGTGCCCAGCGAGCGATCCAGGGGGGCTGCGTTGCATGGACCCTGGGCACGGGTGGCACGCCCAGGAAGTCCCCAGCAGGCACGGCATGGGCTGCTCGCCCAGTGTGCGGCAGCGGTGAGCACGCCAGCCGGGCCGCGGGCACCCATCGCGAGCAAACCCCCACGTCCCTGTCCCTCGACAAAGTGCCCAGCCAGCGAGCCAAAGGGGCCGGGTCGCACCGACCCTTGGCAAGGGTGGCATGCCCAGGCAGCCCCCAGCAGGCACGGCACGGGCTGCTCGCCCAGTGTGCGGCAGCGGTGGGCATGTAAGCCAGGCCACGGGCGCCCATCGCGAGCCAGCCCCCACGTCCCTGTCCCTCGACTAAGTGCCATGCGAGCGAGCCAGGGGGGCCGCCTCGCATGGACCCTGGGCAACGGTGGTATGCCCAGCCAGCCCCCAGCAGGCACGGCATGGGCTGCTCGCCCATCGTGCGGCAGCGGTGGGTGTGCCAGCCAGGCCGCGGGTGCCCTTCGTGAGCAAGCCCCCTCGTCCCTACTCCTCGACTAACTGCCCAGCGTGCGAGCCAGCGGTTCCGCATCGCACGGACCCTGGGCATGGATGGCACGCCCAGGCAGCCCTTAGACGGCACGGCATGGGCTGCTCACGCAGCGTGCGGCAGCAGTGGGTGTGCCAGCAAGGCCACAGGCGCCCATCGCGAGCCTGCCCCCACGTCCCTGTCGCTCGACATAGTGCCCAGCGAGCGAGCCAGGGGGGCCGCATCGCACGGAACCAAGGCATGGGAGGAATGCCCAGGAATCCCCCGGCAGGCACGGCATGGGCTGCTCGTTCAGTATGTGGCAGTGGTGGGTGTGCCGGCCAGGCCACGTGCGCCCATCGCGAGCCAGTCCCCACGTCCCTGTCCCTTGACTAAGTGCCCAGCAAGCGAGCCAGGGGGGCCGTGCCGCACGGACCCTTGGCAAGGGTGGCACGCCCAGGAACCCCCCACCAGGCATGGCATGGGCTGCTCGCCCATCGTGCTGCAGCGGTGGGCGCGCTAGCTAAGCCGCGGGTGCCCATGGCTAGCCAGCCCCCACGTCCCTGTCCCTCGACTATGGGCGTAGCGAGCGAGCCAGTGGGGCTGTGTCGCATGGACCCTGGGCACAGGTGGCACACCCAGGCTGCCCCCAGTAGGCACGGCATGGGCTGCTCGCCCAGCGTGCGGCAGCGGTGGGCGCGCCAGCCAGGCCACGGGCGCCTATCGCGAGCCAGCCCCCACGTCCCTGCCCCTCGACTGACTTCCCAGTGTGTGAGCCAGGGGTGCTGCATCGCACGGACCCCATGCACGGGTGCCACACCCAGGGAGCCCCCAGCAGGCATGGCATGTGCTACTCACCCAGTGCGCAGCAGCGGTGGGCGCGCAGCCAGGCCGCAGGCGCCCATCGCGAGCCAGCCCCCTTGTCCATGCCCCTCGACTGACTGCCCAGCGTGCGAGCCAGGGGTGCCGCATTGCACGGACCCTGGGCATGGGTCGCAAGCCCAGGCAGCCCCCTGCAGGCACGGCATGGGCTGCTCACCCAGCACTGGGCTGCGGTGGGTGTGCCAGCCAGGCCGCGGGCGCCCATCGCGAGCCATCCCCCACGTCCCTGTCCCTCGACTAAGTACCCAGCGAGCGAACCAGGTGGGCCACGTCGCACGGACCCTGGGCATAGAGGGCATGACCAGGCAGCCCCCAGCAGGCATGGCATGGGCCAAGTGACCAATGTGTGGCAGCGGTGGGCGCGCCAGCCAGGCCACAGGCGCCCATCGCGAGCCAGCCTCCACGTCCCTGTCCCTCGACAAATTGCCCAGCGAGCGAGCCAGGGGAGCCGCTTTGCATGGACCCAGGGCATGGGAGGCAAGCCCAGGCAGCCCCCAGCAGGCATGGCATTAGCCAAGTGCCAAGTGTGTGGCAGGGGTGCAGGCGCCAGCCAGGCCACGGGCTCCATCCAGGCCACCGGCGCCAATCGCGAGCCAGCCCCCTCGTCCCTGTCCCTCGACTAAGTGCCCAGTGAGTGAGCTAGGGGATCTGAGTCGCATTGACCCTGGGCGTGGGAGGCATGCCCCGGCAGCCCCCAGCAGGCACGGCTTGGGCCAAGTGCCAGGGTTGCGGCAGCGGTGGGCGCACCAGCCAGGCAATGGGCACCCATCGCGAGCCAGCCTCCTCGTCCCTGTCCCTCGACTAAGTGCCCAGCCAGCGAGCCAGGGGGGTCGTGTCTCATAGACCCTGGGGATTGGTGGCACGCCCAGTTAGCCCCCAGCAGGTACGGCATGGGCTGCTCGCCAACGTGCGGCAGCGGTGGGCGTGCCAGCCCGGCCGCAGGCATCCATCGCGGGCCAGCCCCCACATCCCTGTCCCTCGACTAAGTGCCCAGCAAGCGAGCCAGGGGGGCCACGTTGCACGGATCCTGGGCACGGGTGGCACGCCCAGGCAGCTCCCAGCATTCACGGCATGGGCTGCTCGCCCAGCGTGTGGCAGTCGTGGGCGCGCCAGCCAGGTCGCTTGCGCCCATCGCGAGCCAGCCCCCTCTTCCCTGTCCCTCAACTAAGTGCCCAGCGAGCGAGCCAGTGGAGTCGCATTGCATGGACCCTGGGCACAGAAGGCATGCCCAGGCTGCCCCCAGCAGGCATCGCATGCACCAAGTGGCCAGCGTACGGCAGCGGTGGGCGCGCCAGCGACGCCACAGGTGCACATCGCGAGCCAGCCCACTCGTGCCTGTCCCTCGACTAAGTGGCCAGCGAGCAAGCCATGGGAGCCGCGTTACACAGACCCTGGGCATGGGAGGCATGCCCTGGCAACCCCCAGCAGGCACGGCATGGGCACAGCGCCCAGCGTGCGGCAGCGGTGGGCGTGCCAGCGAGGCCACAGGCGCCCATCGCGAGCCAGCCCCCCTCATCCCTGTCCCTCGACTAAGTGCCCAGCGAGCGAGCCAGGGGAGCCGCGTCTCATGGACCCGGGCATGGGAGGCATGCCCCGGCAGCCCCCAGCAGGCACGGCATGGGCCAAGTGCCGAGCGTGCGGCAGTGTTGGGTGCGACAGCCAGGCCATAGGCGCCCATCGCGAGCCAGCCCCCTCGTCCCTGTCCCTCCACCAAGTGCCCAGTGAGCGAGCCAGGGGAGCCGCGACACACGGACCCTGGACATAGAGGGCATGACCAGGCAGCCCCCAGCAGGCACGGCATGGGCCAAGTGCCCAGCGTGCAGAAGCGGTGGGCGCACCAGACAAGCGACAGTCGCCCATCACGAGCCATCCCCCACGTCCCTGTCCCTCAACTAAGTGCCCAGCGAGCGAGCTAGGGGAGCCATGTTGCACTTACCCTGGGCACGGGAGGCATGCCCAGGAAGCCACCAGGAGGCACGGCATGGGCCAAGTGCCCAGCATGCTGCAGCGGTGGGCGCACGAACAAGGCCACAAGCGCCCATCGCGAGCCAGCCCCCTCGTCCCTGTCCCTGGACTAAGTGCCCAGCGAGCGAGCCAGGGGAGCTGCGTCGGACAGACCCGGGCATGAGAGGCATGCCCTGGCAACCCCCAGCAGGCATGGGATGGGCAAAGTGTCCAGCGCGCGGCAGCGGTGGGCGTGCTAGCGAGGCCACAGGCGCTCATCGCGAGCCAGCCCCCTCCTCCCTGTCCCTCGACTAAGTGCCCAGCGAGCGAGCCAGGGGAGCCGCGTCGCATGAACCCTGGGCATTGGAGGCATGCCCCGGCAGCCCCCAGCAGGCACGGGAAGGGCCAAGTGCCAAGCGTGCGGCATCGGTGGGTGCGACAGCCAGGCCACAGGCGCCCATTGCGAGCCAGCCCACTCGTCCCTGTCCCTCGACCAAGTGCCCAGTGAGCGAGCCAGGGGAGCCGCGTCGCACGGACCCTGGGCACAGGGGCAATGTACAGGCAGCCCCCAGAAGGCACGGCATCGGCCAAGTGCCCAGCGTGCGGCAGAGGAAGGCGTGCCAACCAGGCCACAGGCACCCATCGCGAGCTAGCCCCCTCGTCCCTGTCCCTCACCTAAGTGCCCTGCGAACGAGCCAGGGGAGCTGCATCGCACAGATACTGGGCACGGGGGGCATGCCCAGGTAGCCCCCAGCAGGCACGGCATGGGCCAAGTGCCCTGCGAGCGGCAGCAGTGGGCGCGCCAGCCAGGCCACGGGCGCCCATCGCGATCCAGCCCCTTCGTCCCTGTCCCTCGACTAAGTGCCCAGCGAGAGTGCCAGCGGAGCCGCGTTGCAGGGACCCTGGGCACGGGAGGCATGCCCAGGCAGCACCCAGCAGGTACGGCATGGGCCAAGTACCCAGCGTTCGGCAGCGGTGGGCGCGCCAGCCAGGCCACTGGCGCCCATCGCGAGCCGGCCCCCTCGTCCTTGTCCCTCGACTAAGTGCCCAGTGAGCGAGCCAGGGGAGCCGCGTTGCATGGAGCCTGGGTACGGGAGGAATGCCCAGGCAGCCCCTAGCAGGTACGGCATGGGCCAAGTGCCCAGAGTTTGGCAGCGGTGGGCGCGCCAGCAAGGCCACCAGCGCCCATCGCGAGCCAGCCCCCTTGTCCCTGTCCCTTGACTAAGTGCCCAGCGAGCGAGCCAGGGGAGCAGTGTCGCACGGACCCTGGGCACGGGAGGTATGCCCAGTCAGCCCCGAGCAGGCGCGGCATGGGCCAATTGCCTAGCATGCGGCAAAGGTGGGCGCGCCAGCGAGGCCACGGCGCCCATCACGAGCCAGCCCCCTCGTCCCTGTCCCTCAACTAAGCGCCCAGCGTGTGGCAGCGGTGGGCACGCCAGCCAGGCCGCTGGCGCCCATCGCGAGCCAGCCCCCACGTCCCTGTCCCTCGACTCAGTACACAGCGAGCGAGCAAGGGGTGCCACGTTGCACGGACCCTTGGCATGGGTGGCACTCCCAGGCAGCCCCCAGCAGGCATGGCATGGGCTGCTCGCCCAGCGTACGGCAGCGGTGGGCGTGCCAGCCCGGCAGCAGGCGTCCATCGCGAGCCAGCCCCCACATCCCTGTCCCTCGACTAAGTGCCCAGCAAGCGAGCCAGGGGGGCCACGTCGCACGGATCCTGGGCACGGGTGGCACGCCCAGGCAGCCCCCAGCATTCACGGCATGGGCTGCTCGCCCAGCGTGTGGCAGTCGTGGGCGCACCAGCCAGGTCGCGTGCGCCCATCGCGAGCCAGCCCCCTCTTCCCTGTCCCTCAACTAAGTGCCCAGCGAGCGAGCCAGTGGAGTCGCATTGCATGGACCCTGGGCACGGGAGGCATGCCCAGGCTGCCCCCAGCAGGCATTGCATGCACCAAGTGGCCAGCGTGCGGCAGCGGTGGGCGCGCCAGCGACGCCACAGGCGCACATCGCGAGCCAGCCCACTCGTCCCTGTCCCTCGACTAAGTGGCCAGCGAGCAAGCCATGGGAGCCGCGTTACACAGACCCTGGGCATGGGAGGCATGCCCTGGCAACCCACAGCAGGCACGGCATGGGCACAGCGCCCAGCGTGCGGCAGCGGTGGGCGTGCCAGCGAGGCCACAGGCGCCCATCGCGAGCCAGCCCCCTCATCCCTGTCCCTCGAGTAAGTGCCCAGCGAGCGAGCCAGGGGAGCCGCGTCTCATGGACCCTGGGCATGGGAGGCATGCCCCGGCAGCCCCCAGCAGGCACGGCATGGGCCAAGTGCCGAGCGTGCGGCAGTGTTGGGTGCGACAGCCAGGCCATAGGCGCCCATCGCGAGCCAGCCCCCTCGTCCCTGTCCCTCCACCAAGTGCCCAGTGAGCGAGCCAGGGGAGCCGCGACACACGGACCCTGGACATAGAGGGCATGACCAGGCAGCCCCCAGCAGGCACGGCATGGGCCAAGTGCCCAGCGTGCGGAAGCGGTGGGCGCACCAGACAAGCGACAGTCGCCCATCACGAGCCAGCCCCCACGTCCCTGTCCCTCAACTAAGTGCCCAGCGAGTGAGCTAGGGGAGCCATGTTGCACTTACCCTGGGCACGGGAGGCATGCCCAGGCAGCCCCCAGGAGGCACGGCTTGGGCCAAGTGCCCAGCATGCTGCAGCGGTGGGCGCACGAACAAGGCCACAAGCGCCCATCGCGAGCCAGCCCCCTCGTCCCTGTCCCTGGACTAAGTGCCCAGCGAGCGAGCCAGGGGAGCCGCGTCGGACAGACCCGGGCATGAGAGGCATGCCCTGGCAACCCCCAGCAGGCATGGGATGGGCAAAGTGTCCAGCGCGCGGCAGCGGTGGGCGTGCCAGCGAGGCCACAGGCGCCCATCGCGAGCCAGCCCCCTCCTCCCTGTCCCTCGACTAAGTGCCCAGCGAGCGAGCCAGGGGAGCCGCGTCGCATGAACCCTGGTCATTGGAGGCATGCCCCGGCAGCCCCCAGCAGGCACGGCAAGGGCCAACTGCCAAGCGTGCGGCATCGGTGGGTGCGACAGCCAGGCCACAGGCGCCCATCGCGAGCCAGCCCACTCGTCCCTGTCCCTCGACCAAGTGCCCAGTGAGCGAGCCAGGGGAGCCGCGTCGCACGGACCCTGGGCACAGGGGCAATGTACAGGCAGCCCCCAGCAGGCACGGCATCGGCCAAGTGCCCAGCGTGCGGCAGAGGAAGGCGTGCCAGCCAGGCCACAGGCACCCATCGCGAGCTAGCCCCCTCGTCCCTGTCCCTCACCTAAGTGCCCAGCGAACGAGCCAGGGGAGCTGCATCGCACAGATACTGGGCACGGGAGGCATGCCCAGGCAGCACCCAGCAGGTACGGCATGGGCCAAGTACCCAGCGTTCGGCAGCGGTGGGCGCGCCAGCCAGGCCACTGGCGCCCATCGCGAGCCGGCCCCGTCGTCCTTGTCCCTCGACTAAGTGCCCAGTGAGCGAGCCAGGGGAGCCGCGTTGCACGGAGCCTGGGTACGGGAGGAATGCCCAGGCAGCCCCTAGCAGGTACGGCATGGGCCAAGTGCCCAGAGTTTGGCAGCGGTGGGCGTGCCAGCCAGGCCACAGGCGCCCATCGCGAGCCAGCCCCCTTGTCCCTGTCCCTCGACTAAGTGCCCAGCGAGCGAGCCAGGGGAGCAGTGTCGCACGGACCCTGGGCACGGGAGGTATGCCCAGTCAGCCCCGAGCAGGCGCGGCATGGGCCAATTGCCCAGCATGCGGCAAAGGTGGGCGCGCCAGCGAGGCCACGGGCGCCCATCACGAGCCAGCCCCCTCGTCCCTGTCCCTCAACTAAGCGCCCAGCGTGTGGCAGCGGTGGGCGCGCCAGCCAGGCCGCGGGCGCCTATCCCGAGCCAGCCCCCATGTCCCTGTCCCTCGACTCAGTACACAGCGAGCGAGCCAGGGGTGCCACGTTGCACGGACCCTTGGCACGGGTGGCACTCCCAGGCAGCCCCCAGCAGGCATGGCATGGGCTGCTCGCCCAGCGTGCGGCAGCGGTGGGCGCGCCAGCCAGGCCGCAGGCACCCATCGCGAGCCAGCCCCCTCGTCCCTGCCCCTCGACTGACTGCCCAGCGTAAGAGCCAGGGGTACCACGTCACATGGACCCTGGGCACGGGTGGCACAGCCAGGCAGCTCCTAGCTGGCACGGCATGGGCTGCTTGCCCAGAGTCCGGCAGCCGTGGGCGTGCAAGCCAGGCCGTGGGCGCCCATCGCGAGCCAGCCCCCTCATCCCTGCCCGTCGACTGACTGCCCAGAGTGCGAGCCAGGCGTGCCTTGTTGCACAGACCCTGGGCAAGGGTGGCACGCTCGGTCAGCCCCCAGCAGGCATGGCATGGGCTGCTCGCCCTGCGTCCGGCAGCGGTGGGCGCGCCAGCCAGGCCGTGTGCGCCCATCGCAAGGCAGCCCCCTCGTCCCTGCCCCTCGACTGACTGCCTAGTGTGCGAGCCAGGGGTGCCACGTCAAACAGACTCTAGGCATGGGTGGCATGCCCAAGCAGCCCCCAGCAGGCACGGAATGGGCTGCTCGCCCAGCGTGCGGCAGCGGTGGGCGCGCCAGCCAGGCCGCTGGCGCCCATCACGAGCCAGCCCCCTCATCCCTGCCCGTCGACTGACTGCCCAGAGTGCGAGCCAGGCGTGCCATGTCGCACAGACCCTGGGCAAGGTTGGCACGCTCGGTCAGCCCCCAGCAGGACGGCATGGGCTGCTCGCGCAGCGTGCGGCAGCGGTGGTCGCGCCAGCCAGGCCGCGGGCGCCCATCGCAAGGCAGCCCCCTCGTCCCTGCCCCTCGACTGACTGCCTAGTGTGTGAGCCACGGGTGCTGCGTCGCATAGACCTTAGGCACGGGTGGCATGCCCAGGAAGCCCCCAGCAGGCACGGCATGGACTGCTCTCCAACATGCGCCAGCAGTGGGCGGGCCAGCCAGGCTGCGGGCGCCCATCGCGAGCTAGCCCCCAAGTCCCTGTCCCTTGACTAAGTGCCTAGCGAGCGAGCCAGGGTGGCCGCATCGCACAGACCTTGGGCACGGCATGGCCTGCTCGCCCAGCGTGCGGCAGCGGTGGGTGCGTCAGCCAGGCCGCAGGCGCCCATCGCAAGCCAGCCCCCTCGTCCCTGCCCCTCGACTGACTGCCCAGTGTGCGAGCCAGGGGTGCCACGTCAAACGGACCCTAGGCACGGGTGGCATGCCTGGGCAGCCCCCAGCCGGCACGGCATGGGCTGGTCGCCCAGCGTGCGGAAGCGGTGGGCGTGCCAGCCAGGCCGCGGGTGGCCATCGTGAGCCAGCCTGCTCGTCCCTCCCCCTCGACTGACTGCCCAGTGTGTGAGCCAGGGGTAATGCGTCGCACAGACCCTGGGGACAGGTCGCATGCCCAGGATGCCCCCAGCAGGCACGGCATGGGTTGCTCACCCAGTGTGCGGCAGCGGTGGGCGCGCCAGCCAGGGCGCTGGCGCCCATCGAGAGCCAGCCCCCACGTCCCTGTCCCTCGACTCAGTGCCCAGCGAGCGAGCCAGGGGTGCCACATTGCACGGACCCTTGGCATGGGTGGCACTCCCAGGAAGCCCCCAGCAGGCACAGCATGGGCTGCTCGCCCAGTGTGCGGCAGCGGTGGCCGCGCCAGCCAGGCCGCGGGCGCCCATCGCGAGACAGCCCCCTCGTCCCTGCCCCTCGACTGACTGCCAAGTGTGTGAGCCAGGGGTGCCACGTCGCACGGACCCTGGGGACGGGTTGCATGCCAAGGATGCCGCCAGCAGGCACGGCATGGGTTACTCGCCCAGCGTGCGGCAGCGGTGGGCACGCCAGACAGGGCGCTGGTGCCCATCGCGAGCCAGCCCCAACGTCCCTATCCCTCGACTAAGTGCCCAGCGAGTGAGCCAGGCGAGCAGCGTCGCATGGACCCTGGGCATGGGTGGCACGCCCAGGCAGGCCCCAGCAGGCATGGTATGGGCTGCTCGCCCTGCGTCCGGCAGCGGTGGGCGCGCCAGCCAGGCCGCGGGCGCCCATCACGAGCCAGCCAACTCGTCCCTGCCCCTCGACTGACTGCCTAGCGTGCGAGCCAGGGGTGTTGCATTGCACGGACCCTGGGCACGGGTGGCACACCCAGGCAGCCCCCAGCTGGCACGGCATGGGCTGCTCGCCCAGCGTGTGGCAGCGGCGGGCGCGTCAGCCAGGCTGCATGCGCCCATTGCGAGCCAGCCCCCTCGTCCCTGTCCCTCAGCTAAGTGCCCAGCGAACGAGCCAGGGAAGTCACGTTGCATGGACCCTGGGCATGGAAGGCATGCCAAGGCAGCCCCCAGCAGGCATGGCAAGGGCCAAGTGCCCAGCGTGCGGCAGTGGTGGGCGTGCCAGCGAGGCCACATGCGCCTATCGCAAGCCAGCCCCCTCGTCCCTGTCCCTCGACTAAGGGCCCAGCGATTGAGCCAGGGGAGCCACGTCGCATGGACCCTGGGCATGGGAGGCATGCTTCGGCTACCCCCAGCAGGCACAGCATGGGCCAAGTGCCCAGCGTGCAACAGCGGTGGGCGAGCCAGCGAGGCCAAAGGCGCCCATCGCGAGCCAGCCCCCTCGTCCCTAACCCTCGACTGACTGCCTAGTGTGCGAGCCAGGGGTGCCGCGTTGCACGGACCCTGGGCACGGGTGGCACACCCAGGCAGCCCCCAGCTGGCACGGCATGGGCTGCTCACCCAGCGTGTGCAGCGGTGGGCGCGCCAGCCAGGCTGCATGCGCCCATTGCGAGCCAGCCCCCTCGTCCCTGTCCCTCAGCTAAGTGCCCAGCGAGCGAGCCAGGGGAGTCACGTTGCATGGACCCTGGGCACGGAAGGCATGCCAAGGCAGCCCCCAGCAGGCACGGCATGAGCCAAGTGCCCAGTGTGCGGCAGAGGACGGCGCGCCAGCAAGGCCACAGGCGCCCATCGCAAGCCAGCCCCCTCGTCCCTGTCCCTCGACTAAGTGCCCAGCGAGCGAGCCAGAGGAGCCGCGTCGTATGGTCCCTGGGCACGGGACGCATGCCAAGGCAGCCCCCAGCAGGCACGGCATGGGCCAAGTGCCCAGTGTGTGGCAGAGGAGGGCGCGCCAGCCAGGCCACAGGCGCCCATCGTGAGCCAGCCCCCTCGTCCCTGTCGCTCGACTAAGTGCCCAGCGAGCGAGCCAGGGGAGCCACGTCACACGGACCCTGGGCATGGGAGGCATGCCTCGGCAGCCCCCAGCAGGCGCGACAGCCAGGCCATTGGCGCCCTTCGGGAGCCAGCCCCCTCGTCCCTGTCCCTCGACCAAGTGCCCAGTGAGCGAGCCAGGGGAGCCGCGTCGCATGGACCCTGGGCACAGAGGGCATGACCTGGCAGCCCCCAGCAGGCACGGCATGGGCCAAGTGCCCAGCGTGCGGCAAAGGTGGGCACGCCAGCGAGGCCTCGGGCACCCATCACCAGCCAGCCCTCTCGTCCCAGTCCCTCGACTTAGTGCCCCGTGAGCGAGCCAGGGGAGCCGTGTCGCATGGACTCTTGGCATAAGAGGCATGCCCAGGCAGCCCCCAGCAGGCATGGCATAGGCCAAGTGCCCAGCGTGCGGCAGAGGAGGGCGCCCCAGCAAGCTCACAGGCGCCCTTCACAAGCCAGCCCCCTTGTCTCTGCCCTCGACTTAGTGCCCCGTGAGCGTTTCAGGGGAGCCATGTCTCATTGACTCTGGGCACAAGAGGCATGCCCAGGCAGCCCCCAGCAGGTACGGCATTGCCTAAGTGCCCAGCGTGCGCCAGAGGAGGGCGCGCCAGTGAGGCCACGGGCGCCCATCACGAGCCAGCCCCCTCGTCCCTGTCCCTTGACTTAGTGCTCCATGAGCATTTCAGGGCATCCGCGTCACATGGGCTCTGGGCACAGGGGGCATGCCCAGGAAGCCCCCAGCAGGCACGGCATGGGCCAAGTGCCCAGTGTGCGGCAAAGGTGGGCGCGCCAGCGAGGCCTCGGGCACCCATCACGAGCCAGCCATCTCGTCCCAGTCCCTCGACTTAGTGCCCCGTGAGCGAGCCAGGGGAGCCGTGTCGCATGGACTCTTGGCATAAGAGGCATGCCCAGGCAGCTCCCAGCAGGCATGGCATAGGCCAAGTGCCCAGCGTGTAGAAGCGGTGGGCGCGCCAACAAGGCCACAAGCGCCCATCGCGAGCCAGCCCCCTCGTCCCTGTCCCTGGACTAAGTGCCAAGCTAGCGAGCCAGGGGAGCCGTGTCGGACGGACCCTGGGCATGGGAGGCATGCCCTGGAAGCCCCAAGCAGGGACAGCATGGGCCAAGTGCTGAGCGTGCCGCATCGGTGGGCGCGACAGCCAGGCCACAGGCGCCCATCGGGAGCCAGCCCCCTCGTCCCTGTCCCTCGACCAAGTGCCCAGTGAGCGAGCCAAGGGAGCTGTGTCGCATGGACCCTGGGCGTGGGAGGCATGCACCGGTAGCCCCCAGCAGGCACGGCATGGGCCAAGTGCCTAGAGTGCGGCAGCGGTGGGCGCGCCGGCAAGCCCACAGGCGCCCATCGCGAGCCAGCCCCCTCGTCCCTGTCCCTCGACTAAGTGCCCAGCGAGCGAGCCAGGGGAGCCGCATTGCACGGACCCTGGGCACGGAAGGCATGCCCAGGCAGCCTCCAGCAGGCATGGCTTGGGCCAAGTGCCCAGCGTGCGGCAGCGGTGGGCGCGCCAACAAGGCCACAAGCGCCCATCGCGAGCCAGCCCCCTCGTCCCTGTCCCTGGACTAAGTGCCCAGCGAGCGAGCCCGGGGAGCCACGTTGGATGGACCCTGGGCACGGGAGGCCATCCCTGGCAACCCCCAGCAGGCATGGCATGGGCACAGTGCCCAGTGTGCGGCAGCGGTGGGCGTCCCGGCGAGGCCACAGGCGCCCATCGCGAGCCAGCCCCCTCATCCCTGTCCCTCGACTAAGTGCCCAGCGAGCGAGCCAGGGGAGCCGCGTCACATGGACACTGGGCATGGGAGGTATGCCCCGGTAGCCCCCAGCAGGCATGGCATGGGCCAAGTGCCGAGCGTGCGGCATCGGTGGGCGCAACAGCCAGGCCACTGGCGCCCATCGGGAGCCAGCCCCCTCGTCCCTGTCCCTCGACCAAGTGCCCAGTGAGCGAGCCAGGGGAGCCGCGTCGCATGGACCCTGGGCACAGAGGGCATGACCAGGCAGCCGCCAGCAGGCACGGCATGGGCCAAGTGGCCAGCATGCGGAAGCGGTGGGCACGCCAACAAGACCACAAGCACCCATCGCGAGCCAGCCCCCTCGTCCCTGTCCCTGGACTAAGTGCCAAGCGAGCGAGCCAGGGAAGCCATGTCGGACGGACCCTGGGCATGGGAGGCATGCCCCGGCAGCCCCCAGCAGGGACGGCATGGGCCAAGTGCTGAGCGTGCGGCAACGGTGGGCGCGACAGCCAGGCCACAGGCGCCCATCGCGAGCCATACCCCTCGTCCCTGTCCCTCGACCAAGTGCCCAGTGAACGAGGCATGGGATCCGCGTTGCATGAACCCTGGGCACAGGGGGCATGACCAGGCAGCCCCCAGCAGGCACGGCATGGGCCAAGTGCCCAGTGTGCGGCAGAGGAAGGCGCACCAGCCGGGCCACAGGCGCCCATCGCGAGCCAGCCCCATCGTCCCTGTCCCTCGCCTAAGTGCCAAGCGAACGAGCCAGGGGAGCTGCATCGCACAGATACTGGGCACGGGAGGAATGCCCAGGCAGCCCCCAGCAGGCACGGCATGGGCCAAGTGCCCCGCGAGCGGCAGCAGTGGGCGCGCCAGCCAGGCCACGGGTGCCCATAGCGAGCCAGCCCCCTGGTCCCTGTCCCTTGACTAAGTGCCCAGCGAGCGAGCCAGGGAAGCCGCGTTGCCTGGACCCTGGGAAAGGGAGGCATGCCCAGGCAGCCCCCAGCAGGAACGGCATGGGTCAAGTACCCAGCGTTCGGCAGCGGGGGGCGCGCCAGCCAGGCCACAGGCGCCCAACGCGAGCCAGCCCCCTCGTCCCTGTCCCTCGACCAAGTGCCCAGCGAGCGAGCCAGTGGAGCCGCGTCACACGGACCCTTGGCATGGGAGGTATGCCCAGTCATGCCGTAGCAGGCACGGCATGGGCCAAGTGCCCAGCATGCGGCGGCGGTGGGTGTGCCAGCGAGGCCACAGGCACCCATCACGAGGCAGACCCCTCCTCCCTGTCCCTCGACTCAGTGCCCAACGAGCGAGCCAAGGGAGACGCATCGCATGGACTCTGGGCACAGGGGGCATGCACAGGCAGCCCCCAGCAGGCACGGCATGGGCTAAGTGCCCAGCGTGCTGCAGAGGAGGGTGCGCCAACCAGGCCACAGGCGCCCATCGCGAGCCAGCCCCCTCATCCCTGTCCCTCGACTAAGTGCCCAGCGAGTGAGCCAGGGGAGACGTGTCGGATGGACACCAGGAACGGAAGGCATGCCCCGGTAGCCCCCAGCAGGCACGGCATGGGCCAAGTGCAGAGAGTGCGGCAGCGGTGGGCGCGCCAGCAAGGCCAGAGGCGCCCATCGAGAGCCAGCCCCCTCATCCCTGCCCCTCGACTAAGTGGCCAGCGAGCGAGCCAGGGGAGCTGCATCCCATGGACACTGGGTACTGGAGGAATGCCCCGGCAGCCCCCAGCAGGCACGGCATGGGCCAAGTGCCCAGTGAGCGGCAGCAGTGGGCGCGCCAGCCAGGCCACGGGCGCCCATCGCGAGCCTGCCCCCTCGTCCCTGTCCCTCGACTAAGTGCCCAGCGAGCAAGCCAGAGGAGCCATGTCGCATGGACCCTGGTCATGGGAGGCATGCCCCGGCAGCCCCAAGCAGGCACGGCATGGGCCAAGTGCCCAGCGTGCGGCAGCGGTGGACGTGCCAGCGAGGCCACAGGCGCCCATCGCGAGCCAGCACCCTCGTCCCTGTCCCTCGTCTAAGTGCCCAGCGAGCGAGCCAGGGTAGCCGCGTTGCACGGACCCTGGGCGTGGGAGGCATGCCCAGGAAGCCCCAAGCAGGCATGGCATGGGCCAAGTGCCGAGCGTGCGGCGGTGGTGGGCGCGCCAGCCAGGCCACGGGCACCCATCGCGAGCCAGCCCCCTCGTCCCTGTCCCTCGACCAAGTGCCCAGCGAGCGAGCCAGGGGAGCCGCATCGCCCAGACACTGGCCACAGGAGGCATGGCCAGGTAGCCCCCAGCAGGCACGGCATGGGCCAAGTGCCCAGTGAGCGGCAGCAGTGGGCACGCTAGCCAGGCCACGGGCGCCCATCGCGAGCCAGCCCCCTCGTCCCTGTCCCTCGACTAAGTGCCCAGCGAGCGAGCCAGGGGAGCCGCGTCGCATGGACCTTGGGCATGGGAGGCATGCCTGGCAGCCCCCAGCAGGCATGGCATAGGCCAAGTGCCGAGTGTGTGGCAGCGGTGGGCGCGACAGCCAGGCCACAGGCGCCCATCGCGAGCCAGCCCCCTCGTCCCTGTCCCTCGACCAAGTGCCCATGAGCCCAGGGGAGCCGCATCGCGCCAGACACTGGGCACGGGAGGCATGCCCAGGTATCCCTCAGCAGGTACGGCATGGGCCAAGTGCCCAGTGAGCGGCAGCAGTGGGCGCACCAGCCAGGCCACGGGCGCCCATTGCGAGCCAGCCCCCTCGTCCCTGTCCCTCGACTAAGTGCCTAGCGAGCGAGCTAGGGGAGCCACGTTGCACAGACCCTGGGCATCTGAGGCATTCCCAGGCAGCCCGCCAGCAGGTACGGCATGGGCCAAGTGCCCAGGGTTCGCAGCGGTGGGCACGCCAGCCAGGCCAGAGGCGCCCATCGCGAGCCAGCCCCCTCGTCCCTGTCGCTCGACTAAGTGCCCAGCGAGTGGGCCAGGGGAGCCGCATTGCATGGACCCTGGGCATGGGTGGCATGCCCCGGCAGCCCGCAGCAGGCACGTCAAGGGCCAAGTGCCCAGCGTGCGGAAGTGGTGGGCGCGCTATCCAGGCCACAGGCGCCCATCGCGAGCCAGCCCCCTCGTCCCTGTCCCTCGACTAAGTGCCCAGTGAGCGAGCCAGGGGAGCCACGTGGCATGGACCCTGGGCATGGGAGGCATGCCCAGGCAGCCCCCAGCAGGTACGGTAAGGGCCAAGTGCCCTGCGTTTGGCAGCGGTGGGCGCGCCAGTCAGGCCACAGGCACCAATCGCGAGCCAGCCCCCTCGTCCCTGTCCCTCGACTAAGTGCCCAGCGAGCGAGCAGCTCCCCTGGGCACGGGAGGCATGCCCCGGTTGCCCACAGCAGGCACGGCATGGGCCAAGTGCCCAGCATGAGGCAGCGGTGGGCGTGCCAGCGAGTCCACAGGCGCCCATCGCGAGCCAGCCCCCTCGTTCCTGTCCCTCGACTAAGTGCCGGGCGAGCGAGCCAGGAAAGCCACGTCGCAAGGAACCTGGGCATGGGAGGGATGCCCCAGCAGGCCCCAGCAGGCACAGCTTGGGCCAAGTGCCCAGCGTGCTGCAGAGGAGGGCGCTAGCCAGGTCGCAGGCGCCCATCGCGAGCCAGCCCCTTCGTCCCTGTCCCTCGACTAAGTGCCAAGCGAGCGAGCCAGGGGAGCCACGTCGCATGGACTCTTGGCACGGGAATCGTGCCCCGGCAGCCCGCAGCAGGCACGGCATGGGCCAAGTGCCCAGCGTGCAGCGGCGGTGGGTGCGCCAGCGAGGCCACAGGCGCCCATCACAAGGCAGACCCCCGTCCCTATCCCTCAACTTAGTGCCCAGTGAGCAGCCGCGTCGCATGGACTCTGGTCACAGGGGGCATCCCCAGGCAGCCCCCAGCAGGCACAGCATGGGCCAAGTGCCAAGCGTGCTGCAGAGGAGGGCACGCCAGCCAGGCCAAAGGCGCCCATCGCGAGCCAGCCCCCTCGTCCCTGTCCCTCGACTAAGTGCCCCGCGAGTGAGCCAGGGGAGCCGCGTCACATGGACCCTGGGTGTAGGAGGCATGCACCGGCAGGCCCCAGCAGGCATGGCTTGGGCCAAGTGCCCAGCGTGCTGCAGAGGAGGGCCCTAGCTAGGCCACAGGCGCCCATCGCGAGCCAGCCCCTTCGTCCCTGTCCCTCGACTAAGTGCCCAGCGAGCGAGCCAGGGGAGCCGCGTTGCATGGACTCTTGGCACAAGAATCATGCCCCAGCAGCCCGCAGCAGGCATCGCATGGGCCAAGTACCCAGCGTGCGGCGGCGGTGGGTGCGCCAGCAAGGCCACAGGCGCCCATCACGAGGCAGACCCCTCGTCCCTGTCCCTCAACTTAATGCCCAGTGAGCAGCCGCATCGCATGGACTCTGGTCACATGGGGCATGCCCAGGCAGCCCCCAGCAGGCACAGCATGGGCCAAGTGCCAAGCGTGTGGAAGAGGAGGGCGCGCCAGCCAGGCCACAGGCGCCCATTGCGAGCCAGCCCCCTCGTCCCTGTCCCTCGACTAAGTGCCCAGCGAGGGAGCCAGGAGAGCTGTTTCTGATGGACTCTGGGCACAAGAGGCATGCCCCAGCAGCCCCAAGCGAGTGAGCCAGGGGAGCCGGGTCGCATGGACCCTGTGCATGGGAGGCATGCCCGGCAGCCCCCAGCAGGCATGGCATAGGCCAAGTGCCGAGGGTGCTGCAGCGGTGGGCGCAACAGCCAGGCCACAGGCGCCTATCATGAGCCAGCCCCCTCGTCCCTGTCCCTTGAGTAAGTCCCCAGCAAGCGAGCCAGGGGAGCCACGTCGCACGAACCCTGGCCACAGGAGGCATGCCCAGTCAGCCCCCAGCAGGCACAGCATGGGGCAAGTGCCCAGCGTGCGGCAGCAGTGGGCGAGCCAGCGAGGCCACAGGCGCCCATCACGAGCCAGCCCCCTCCTCCCTGTCCCTCGACTTAGTGCCCCGTGGGCGAGCCAGGGGAGCCGTGTCGCATGGACTCTGGGCACAGGAGTCATGCCCAGGAAGCTCACAGCAGGCACGGCATGGGTCAAGTGCCCAGCGTGCGGCAGAGGAGGGTACGCCAGCCAGGCCACAGGCGCCCATCACTAGCCAGCCCCCTCGTCCCTGTCCGTCGACTTAGAGCCCAGCAAGCGAGCCAGGGGAGCCGGGTCACATGGATTCTGGGCATAGGAGGAATTCCTAGGCAGCCCCCAGCAGGCACGGCATGAGCCAAGTGCCCAGTGTGCGGCAGAGGATGGCGCGCCAGCAAGGCCACAGGCGCCCATCATGAGCCAGCCCCCTCGTCCCTGTCCCTCGACTAAGTGCCCAGCGAGCGAGCCAGGGGAGCCGCGTCATACGGTCCCTGGGCACGGGACACATGCCAAGGCAGCTCCCAGCAGGCACGGCTTGGGCCAAGTGCCCAGTGTGTTGCAGAGGAGGGCGCGCCAGCCAGGCCACAGGCGCCCATCGTTAGCCAGCCCCCTCGTCCCTGTCCTTCGACTAAGTGCCCAGCGAGTGAGCCAGGGGTGCCGTGTCGCATGGACCCTGGGCACAAGAGGCATGCCCAGTCAGCCCCCAGCAGGCACGGCATGGGCCAAGTGCCCAGCGTGCGGCAAAGGTGGGCGCGCCAGCGAGGTCTCGGGCGCCCATCACGAGCCAGCCCTCTTGTCCCAGTTCCTCGACTTAGTGCCCCGTGAGCAAGCCAGGGGAGCCGCGTCGCATGGACTGTTGGCATAAGAGGCATGCCCAGGCAGCCCCCAGCAGGCATGGCATAGGCCAAGTGCCCAGCGTGCGGCAGAGGAGGGCGCGCCAGCGAGCTCACAGGCGCCCTTCACGAGCCAGCCCCCTTGTCTCTGTCCCTCGACTTAGTGCCCCGTGAGCGTTTCAGGGGAGCCGTGTCTCATTCACTCTGGGCACAGGAGGCATGCCCAGGCAGCCCCCAGCAGGCACGGCATTGCCTAAGTGCCCAGCGTGCGGCAGAGGAGGACGCGCCAGGGAGGCCACGGGCGCCCATCACGAGCCAGCCCCCTCGTCCCTGTCCCTCGACTAAGTGCCCCATGAGCATTTCATGGGATCCGCGTCACATGGACTCTGGGAATGGGAGGCATGCCCAGGCAGCCCCCAGCAGGCACGGCATGGGCCAAGTGCCCAGCGTGCGGCAAAGGTGGGCGCGCCAGTGAGGCCTCGGGCGCCCATCACGAGCCAGCACTCTCGTCCCAGTCCCTCGACTTAGTGCCCCGTGAGCGTTTCTGGGGAGCCGCATCTCATTCACTCTGGGAACAGGAGGCATGCCCAGGCAGCCCCCAGCAGGCACGGCATTACCTAAGTGCCCAGCGTGCGGCAGAGGAGGGCACGCCAGCGAGGCCACGGGCGCCCATCACGAGCCAGCCCCCTCGTCCCTGTCCCTCGACTTAGTGCCCCATGAGCATTTCAGGGGATCCGCGTCACATGGACTCTGGGAACGAGAGGCATGCCCAGGCAGCCCCCAGCAGGCACAGCATGGGTCAAGTGCCCAGTGTGCGGCAAAGGTGGGCGCGCCAGCGAGGCCTCGGGCGCCCATCACGAGCCAGCTCTCTCGTCCCAGTCCCTCGACTTAGTGCCCCGTGAGCATTTAAGGGGAGCCGTGTGTCATTCACTCTGGGCACAGGAGGCATGCCCAGGCAGCCCCCAGCAGGCACGGCATTGCCTAAGTGCCCAGCGTGCGGCAGAGGAGGGCGCGCCAGCGAGGCCACGGGTGCCCATCACGAGCCAGCCCCCTCATCCCTGTCCCTCGACTTAGTGCCCCATGAGCATTTCAGGGGATCCGCGTCACATGGACTCTGGGAACGGGAGGCATGCCCAGGCAGCCCCCAGCAGGCACGGCATGGGCCAAGTGCCCAGCGTACGGCAAAGGTGGGCGCGCCAGCGAGGCCTCGGGCGCCCATCACGAGCCAGCACTCTCGTCCCAGTCCCTCGACTTAGTGCCCCGTGAGTGAGCCAGGGGAGCCACATCGCATGGACTCTTGGGATAAGAGGCATGCCCAGGAATCCCCCAGCAGGCATGGTATAGGCCAAGTGCCCAGCGTGCGGCAGAGGAGGGCGCGCCAGCGAGCTCACAGGCGCCCTTCACGAGCCAGCCCCCTTGTCTCTGTCCCTCGACTTAGTGCCCCGTGAGCGTTTCAAGGGAGCCGCGTCTCATTGACTCTGGGCACAGGATGCATGCCCAGGCATCCCCCAGCAGGCACGGCATTGGCTAAGTGCCCAGCGTGCGGCAGAGGAGGGTGCGCCAGTGAGGCCACGGGCGCCCATCACGAGCCAGCCCCCTCGTCCCTGTCCCTCGACTTAGTGCCCCATGAGCATTTCATGGGATCCGCTTCACATGGACTCTGGGAATGGGAGGCATGCCCAGGCAGCCCCCAGCAGGCACGGCATGGGCCAAGTGCCCAGCGTGCTGCAAAGGTGGGCGCGCCAGCGAGGCCTCGGGCGCCCGTCACGAGCCAGCCCTCTCGTCCCAGTCCCTCGACTTAGTGCCCCGTGAGCGAGCCAGGGGAGCCGCGTGGCATGGACTCTTGGCATAAGAGGCATGCCCAGGCAGCCCCCAGCAGGCATGGCATAGGCCAAGTGCCCAGCGTGCGGCAGAGGAGGGCGCGCCAGCGAGCTCACAGGCGCCCTTCACGAGCCAGCCCCCTTGTCTCTGTCCCTCGACTTAGTGCTCCGTGAGCATTTCAAGGGAGCCATGTCTCATTGACTCTGGGCACAGGAGGCATGCCCAGGCAGCCCCCAGCAGGCACGGCATTGCCTAAGTGCCCAGCGTGCGGCAGAGGAGGGTGCGCCAGCGAGGCCACGGGCGCCCATCACGAGCCAGCCCCCTCGTCCCTGTCCCTCGACTTAGTGCCCCATGAGAGTTTCAGGGAATCCGCGTCACATGGACTCTGGGAATGGGAGGCATGCCCAGGCAGCCCCCAGCAGGCACGGCATGGGCCAAGTGCCCAGCGTGCGGCAAATGTGGGCACGCCAGCGAGGCCTCGGGCGCCCATCACGAGCCAGCCCTCTCGTCCCAGTCCCTCGACTTAGTGCCCCGTGAGCGAGCCAGGGGAGCCACGTCGCATGGACTCTTGGCATAAGAGGCATGCCCAGGCAGCCCCCAGCAGGCACGGCATAGGCCAAGTGCCCAGCGTGCGGCAGAGGAGGGCGCGCCAGCAAGCTCACAGGCGCCCTTCACAAGCCAGCCCCCTTGTCTCTGCCCTCGACTTAGTGCCCCGTGAGCGTTTCAGGGGAGCCACGTCTCATTGACTCTGGGCACAAGAGGCATGCCCAGGCAGCCCCCAGCAGGCACGGCATTGCCTAAGTGCCCAGCGTGCGCAAGAGGAGGGCGCGCCAGTGAGGCCTCGGGCGCCCATCACGAGCCAGCCCCCTCGTCCCTGTCCCATGACTTAGTGCTCCATGAGCATTTCAGGGCATCTGCGTCACATGGGCTCTGGGCACAGGAGGCATGCCCAGGAAGCCCCCAGCAGGCACGGCATGGGCCAAGTGCCCAGCGTGCGGCAAAGGTGGGCGCGCCAGCGAGGCCTCGGGCACCCATCACGAGCCAGCCCTCTCGTCCCAGTCCCTCGACTTAGTGCCCCGTGAGCGAGCCAGGGGAGCCGTGTCGCATGGACTCTTGGCATAAGAGGCATGCCCAGGCAGCCCCCAGCAGGCATGGCATAGGCCAAGTGCCCAGCGTGCGGCAGAGGAGGGCGCACCAGCAAGCTCACAGGCGCCCTTCACAAGCCAGCCCCCTTGTCTCTGCCCTCGACTTAGTGCCCCGTGAGCGTTTCAGGGGAGCCACGTCTCATTGACTCTGGGCACAAGAGGCATGCCCAGGCAGCCCCCAGCAGGTACGGCATTGCCTAAGTGCCCAGCGTGCGCCAGAGGAGGGCGCGCCAGTGAGGCCACGGGCGCCCATCACGAGCCAGCCCCCTTGTCCCTGTCCCTTGACTTAGTGCTCCATGAGCATTTCAGGGCATCCGCGTCACATGGGCTCTGGGCACAGGAGGCATGCCCAGGCAGCCCCCAGCAGGCATGGCATGGGCCAAGTGCCCAGCGTGCAGCAGAGGAGGGCGCGCCAGCCAGGCAACGGGCGCCCATCACGAGCCAGCCCCCTCGTCCCTTTCCCTCGACTAAGTGCCCAGCGAGCGAGCCAGGGGAGCCGTGTTGCATGGACTCTGGGCACAGGGGGCATGCTCAGGCAGCCCCCAGCAGGCACGGCCTGGGCCAAGTGCCCAGCGTGCAGCGGCAGTGGGTGCGCCAGCGAGGCCACAGGCGCCCATTACGAGGCAGACCCCTCGTCCCTGTCCCTCGACTTAATGCCCAGTGAGCAGCCGCATCGCATGGACTCTGGTCACAGGGAGCATGCCGAGGCAGCCCCCAGCAGGCACAGCATGGGCCAAGTGCCAAGCGTGCTGCAGAGGAGGGCGCGCCAGCCAGGCCACAGGCACCCATTGCGAGCCAGCCCCCACGTCCCTGTCCCTCGACTAAGTGCCCAGCGAGCGAGCCATGGGGGCCACGTCGCATGGACCCTGGGCACGGGTGGCACGCCCAAGCAGCCCCCAGCAGGCTTGGAATGGGCTGCTTGCCCAGCGTGTTGCAGTGGTGGGCACGCGAGCCAGGCCGCGGGCGCCCATCGCGAGCCAGCCCCCTCGTCCCTGCCCCTCGACTGACTGCCCAGCGTGCGAGCCAGGAGTGCCGCGTCGCACAGACCCTGGGCACAGGTTGCACGCCATGGCAGCCCCCAGCAGGCACGGCATGGGCTGCTCGCCCTTCGTGCAGCAGCGGTGGGCGCGCCAGCAATGCCGCGGGTGCCCTTCGCGAGCCAGCCCCCACGTCCCTGTCCCTCGACTAAGTGCCCAGCAAGCGAGCCTGGG
>JAJFZO010000125.1:325045-330045 GCA_021397835.1 Moringa oleifera
CGCGAGCCAGCCACCTCGTCCCTGCCCCTTGACTGGCTGTCCAGCGTGCGAGCCAGGGGTGCCGCAACACACGGACCCTTGGCATGGGTGGCACACCCAGGTAGCCCACAGCAGGCATGGCATGGGCTGCTCGCCCAGCGTTCCGCAGCGTTTGGCGCGCCAGCCAGGCCGCTGGCGCCCATCGCGAGCCAGCCCCCACGTCCCTGTCCCTCGACTAAGTGCCCAGCGAGCGAGCCATGGGGGCCACGTCGCATGAACCCTGGGGACAGGTGGCACGCCCAGGCAGCCCCCAGCAGGCACGGCATGGGCTGCTTGCCCAGCGTGTGGCAGCGGTGGGCGCGCCAGCAAGGCCGCGGGCGCCCATCGTGAACCAGCCCTCACGTCCCTGTCCCTCGACCTAGTGCCCAGCGAGCGAGCCAGGGGAGCCGCGTCGCACGTACCCTAGGCACGGGAGGCATGTCCAGGCAGCCCCCAGCAGGCATGGCATGGGTGAAGCGCCCAGCGTGCAGCACAGGAGGGCGCGCCAGCCAAGCCACAGGCGCCCATCGCGAGCCAGCCCCCTCGTCCCTGTCCCTTGACTAAGTGCCCAGAGTGCGAGCCAGGGGAGCTGCATCGCACAGATACTGGGCATGGGAGGCATGCCCAGACTGCCCCCAGTGTGCACGGCATGGGCCATGTGCCCAGCGTGCAGCAGCGGTGGGCACGCCAGCCAGGCCACGGGCGCCCATCGCGAGCCAGCCCCCTCGTCCCTGTCCCTCGACTAAGTTCCCAGTGAACTTGCCAGGGGCGCCGTGTCGCACAGACCCTGGGCATGGGAGGCAAGCCCCAGCATCCCCCAGCAGGCATGGCATCGGCCAAGTGCCGAGCGTGCGGTAGAGGTGAGCGCGCCAGCCAGGCCACGGGCATCCATCGCGAGCCAGCCCCTTCGTCCCTGTCTCTCGGCTTAGTGCCCAGCG
The DNA here is from genome assembly GCA_021397835.1 of Moringa oleifera. Lineage (NCBI taxonomy): Eukaryota > Viridiplantae > Streptophyta > Magnoliopsida > Brassicales > Moringaceae > Moringa > Moringa oleifera. The sequence continues at coordinate 326,002 of JAJFZO010000125.1, forward strand.
AGCGAGCCGGGGGAGCCATGTCGCATGGACTCTGGGCATGGGAGGCATGCCCTGGCAGCCCCCAGCAGGCACGGCATGGGCCAAGTGCCCAGCATGCGGCAGAGGAGGGCGCGCAAGCCAGGCCACAGGTGCCAATCGCGAGCCAGCCCCCTCGTCCCTGTTCCTCGACTAAGTGCCCAGCGAGCGAGCCAGGGTGGCCGCGTTGCACGGACCCTGGGCATGGTTGGCACCCCCAAGCAGCCCCCAGCAGGCACGGCATGGGCTGCTTGCCCAGCGTGCGGCAACGGTGGGCGCGCCAGCCAGGCCGCGGGCGCCCATCGCGAGCCAGCCTCCTCATCCCTGCCCCTCGACTGGCTGCCCAGCGTGCGAGCCAGGGGTGCCGCATCGCATGGACCCTGGGCACGGGTGGCACAGCAAGGCAGCCCACAGCAGGCATGGCATGGGCTGCTCGCCCAGCGTGCGGCAGCGTTGGGCGCGCCAGCCAGACCGCGGGTACCCATCGCGAGCCCGCCCCCACGTCCGTGTCCCTCGACTAAGTGCCCAGCGAGCGAGGCAGGGGGGCCGCATCGCATGGACCCTGGGGACAGGTGGCACGCCCAGGCAGCCCCCAGCAGGCACGGCATGGGCTGCTGCCCCAGCGTGTGGCAGCGGTGGGCGCGCCAGCTAGGCCGCGGGCGCCCATCGCGAGGCAGCCTCCACGTCCCTGTCCCTCGATTAAGTGCCCAGTGAGTGAGCCAGGAGGGCCGCGTCACAAGGACCCTGGGCATGAGTGGCACGCCCAGGCATCCCCCAGCAGGCACGGCATGGGCTGCTCGCCCAGTGTGCGGCAGCGGTGGGCTCACCAGCAAGGCCGCGGGCGCCCATCGTGAACAAGCCCCCACGACCCTATCCCTCGACTAAGTGCCCAGCGAGCGAGCCGGGGGAGCCGCGTCGCACAGAACCTGGGCTCGGGAGGAATGCCCAGGCAGCCCCCAGCAGGCATGGCATGGGCGAAGCACCCAGCGTGCAGCAGAGGAGGGCGCGCCAGCCAGGCCACAGGCGCCCATCGCGAGCCAGCCCCCTTGTCCCTGTCCCTCGACTAAGTGCCCACTGAGCGAGCCAGGGGCACCGCGTCGCACAATCCCTGGGCATGAGAGGCAAGCCCCAGCATCCCCCAGCAGGCATGGCATCGGCCATGTTCCTAGCGTGCGGTAGAGGTGAGCGTGCCAACCAGGCCACGGGCGCCCATCGCGAGCCAGCCCCCTCGTCCCTGTCCCTCGGCTTAGAGCCCAGTGAGCGAGCCAGGGGAGCCGCGTCGCACAGATCCTGGGCATGAGAGGCATGCTCAGACAGCCCCCAGTATGCACGGCATTGGTCAAGTGCCCAGAGTGCGGCAGAGGAGGGCGCGCCAGCCAAGCCACAGGCGCCAATGGCGAGCCAGCCCCCTCGTCCCTGTCCCTCGATTAAGTGCCCAGCGAGTGAGCCAGGGGGACCGCATTGCATGGACACTGGGCATGGTTGGCACCCCCAAGCAGTCCCCAGCAGGCACGGCATGGGCTGCTTGCCCAACGTGCGGAAGCGGTGGGCGCACCAGCCAGGCCGAGGGCGCCTATCGCCAGCCAGCCACCTCGATCCTGCCCCTCGACTTGCTGCCCAGCGTGCGAGCCGCGGGTGCCACATCGCACGGACCCTGGGCACTGGAGGCAAGCCCCGGCAGTCCCCAACAGGTATGGCATTGGTGAACCACCCAGTGTGCAGCAGAGGAGGGTGCGCCAGCCAGGCCACAGGCGCCCATCGCGAGCCAGCCCCCTCATCCCTGTCCCTCGACTAAGTGCCCAGTGAGCGAGCCAGGGGAGCCGCGTCGCACAGATCCTGGGCATGCAAGGCATGCCCAGACAGCCCCAGTATGCACGGCATGGGCCAAGTGCCCAGTGTACGGCAGCGGTGGGCGCGCCAGCCAGGCCACGGGCGCCCACCACGAGCCAGCCCCCTCGTCCCTGTCCCTCGACTAAGTGCCAAGTGAGCGAGCCAGGGGCACCGCGTCGCACGGTCCCTGGCCACGGGAGGCAAGCCCCGACATCCCCCAGAAGGCATGGCATCGGCCAAGTGCCCAGCGTGCGGTAGAGGTGAGTGCGCCAGCCAGGCCACGGGGGCCAATCGCGAGCCAGCCCCCTCATCCCTGTCCCTTGACTAAGTGCCCAGCGAGCGAGCCAAGGGGGCCGCGTTGCATGGACCCTGGCCACGGTTGGCACCACCAAGCAGCCCCCAGCAGGCACAGCATGGGCTTCTTGCCCATCGTGCGGCAGCGGTGGGCGCGCCAGCCAGGCCGCGGGCGCCCATCGTGACCCAGCTACCTCGTTCCTGCCCCTCGACTGGCTGCCCAGCGTGCAAGCCGGGGGTGCCGCATTGCACGGACCCTGGGCACGGGTGGCACACCCAGGCAGCCCACAGCAGGCATGGCATGGGCTGCTCGCCCAGCATGTGGCAGCGTTGGGTGCACCAGCCAGGCTGCGGGCGCCCATCGCGAGCCAGCCCCCACGTCCCTGTCCCTCGACTAAGTGCCTATCGAGCGAGCCAGGGGGGCCGCATCGCATGGACCCTGGGGACAGGTGGCACGCCCAGGCAGCTGCCAGCAGGCATGGCATGGGCTGCTTGCCTAGCGTGTGGCAGCGGTGGGCGCGCCAGCCAGGCCACGGGCGCCCATCGCGAGCCAGCCCCCACGTCCCTGTCCCTCGACTAAGTGCCCAGTGAGCGAGCCAGGGGGGCCGCGTCGCACGGACCTTGGGCACGGGTGGCACACCCAGGCAGCCCAAGCAGGCACAGCATGGGCTGGTCGCCCAGCGTGCGGTAGCGGTGGTCGCGCCAGCCAGGCCGCGGGCGCCCATGGCGAGCCAGCCCCCTCGTCCCTGCCCCTCGACTGACTTCCTAGCGTGCGAGCAAGAGGTGGCGCATCGCACGAACCCTAGGCATGGGTGGCATTCCCAGGCAGCCCCCAGCAGGCACGGCATGGGCTGCTCAGCCAGCGTGCGGCAGCAGTGGGTGCGCCAGCCAGGCTGCGGGCCCCCATTGCGAGCAAGCCCCTTCGTCCTTGTCCCTCGACATAGTGCCCAGCGAGCGAGCCAGGGGGGCCGCATCGCACGGACCCTGGCCATGGGTGGCACGAAAAGGCAGCCCCCAGCAGGCAAGGCATGGGCTGCTCGCCCAGCGTGCGGCAGCGGTGGGCGCACCAGCCAGGCCACGGGTGCCCATCACGAGCCAGCCCCCACGTCGCTGTCCCTCGACGTAGTCCCTAGCATGCGAGCTAGGGGGGCCGCATCATACGGACCCTGGGCCAGGGTGGCATGCCCAGGCGGCCCCCAGCAGGCATGGCATGGGCAGGGCGGCTTGCTGCCTTGCCCATCCAGCCAGTGGTGCGTGGCTGTGGCGGCTACCACCGCCAGCAAGCAAGCGGCCAACGACGTCGGTCGAAGAGTGTGGGATGCCCGTTCAGTAGCCAATGGAGTGGGGAAAATGAAATCGGCTAAATTGTGGGCAACAAAATGAGAAAAATCGTGGGATAATGAGCTGGGATATGGCTACATAAGCTGGACGGTGTGGGCGGCGAAGCTAACGATGATGCATGCTACGCGAGGGCCAAATCGCTGGGGGGATTTCGAGCATACAGAGTGCTTCGTCGCAGGCCCTCGACGCGGTGGATGCGGGGCTGGATCCTGACGCCCAGGCTTGCCTAGGCAAACTTGTTGCGTAGCGCGATCGGTGACATGATCGTCGGTCGTTAGCAACAAGCGAGCCACACAGCCAGCCTGGGCAAGGCGTGACACCCCTGCTGCCAAGGCCTCATCGGTGGGAAAAACGTGGGCAACGAAATGAGAAAAATTGTGGGATAATGAGCTGGGATGTGGCTAGACAAACTCGACGGTGTTGGTGGCGAAGCTAACGATGATGCATGCTACGCGAGGGCCAAATCGCTGGGGGGATTTTGAGCATGCGGAGTGCATCGCCGCAGGCCCTTGAGGCAACGGATGCTGGGCTGGATCCCGACACCCAAGGCTTGCCTTGGCGGAC
>JAJFZO010000125.1:337545-342545 GCA_021397835.1 Moringa oleifera
TGCCCCAGCAGCCCCACAGCAGGCACGGCATGGGCCAAGTGCCCAGCGTGCAGCAGCGGTGGGTGTGCCAGACAGGCCACAGGCGCCCATCGCGAGCAAGCCCCCTCGTCCCTGTCCCTCGACTTAGTGCACAGCGAGCGAGCCAAGGGAGCCGCGTCGCCCGGACCCTGGGCATGGAAGGCATGCCCAAGCAGCCCCCAACAGGCATGGCATTGGCTGCTCGCCCAGCGTGCGGCAGCGGTGGGCGCACCAGCCAGGCTGCGGGCGCCCATCGCGAGCTAGCACCCACGTCCCTGTCCCTCGACTAAGTGCCCAGCGAGATAGCCAGATGGGCCGCGTCGCATGGAACCTGGGCACGAGTGGCACATCCAGGCAGCCCCCAGTAGGCACGGCATGGGCTGCTCGCCCAGCGTGAGGTAGCGATGGGCGCGATAGCCAGGCCGCGGGCGGCTATCGCAAGCCAGCCCCCACGTCCCTGTCCCTCGACGTAGTGCCCACCGAGCGAGCCAGGGGGGCCACGTCGCATGGACCCTGGGCATGGGTGGCCCGCCCAGGAAGCCCCATGCAGGCACGGCATGGGCTGCTCGCCCAGCGTACAGCAACGGTAGGCGTGCCAGCCAGGCTGCGGGCGCCCATCGCGAGCCAGCCCCCTCGTCCCTGTCCCTCGACTAAGTGCCCAACGAACGAGCCAGGGGAGCCACGTCGCACAGACCCTGGGCATGAGAGGCATGCCCAGGTAGACCCCAGCAGGTACAGCATAGGCCAAGTGCCCAGCGTGCGGCAAAGAAGGGCGTGCAAGCGAGGCCATGGGCGCCCATCACGAGCCAGCCCCTCGTCCCTGTCCCTCGACTTAGTGCCCAACGAGCGAGCCAGAGGAGCCACATCGCACGGACCCTGGGCATGGCAGGCTTACCTAGGCAGCCCTCAGCAGGCACGGCATGGGCCAAGTGCCCAGTGTGGGGCAGAGGAGGGCGCCCCATCCAAGCCACAGGCGACCATCGCGAGCCAGCCCCCTAGTCCCTGTCCCTTGAACAAGTGCCCAACGAGCGAGCCAGGGGAGCCGCATCGCATGGACCCTAGGAATGGGAGGCATGCCCAGGCAGCCCCCAGCAGGCACTGCATGGGCCAAGTGCGCAGCGTGCTGCAGCGTTGGGCGCTACAGCCAGGCCACAAGCGCCCATTGCGAGGCAGCCCCCTGGTCCCTGTCCCTCGACTAAGTGCCCAGCGAGCGAGCCAGGGGAGCCGTGTCGCACAGACCCTGGGCACAGGAGGCATGCCCAGGAAGCCCCCAGCAGGCACGGCATGGGCCAAGTGCCCAGCATGCGGCAGAGGTGGGCGCGCCAGCGAGGCCACAGGCGCCCATCGCGAGCCAGCCCCATTGTCCCTGTCCCTCAACTAAGTGCCCAGCGAGCGAGCCAAGGGAGCCGCGTCGCAGGGACTCTGGGCATGGGAGTCATGCCCAGGCAGTCCCCAGCAGGCATGGCATGGGCCAAGTGCCCAGTGTTTAACAATGGTGGGTGCACCAGCGAGGCCACAGGCGCCCATCGCGTGCCAGCCCCCTCGTCCCTGTCCCTCGACTTAGTGCCCAGCGAGCGAGCCAGGGGAGCTGCATAGCACAGACTCTAGGCGTGAGTGGCACGCCCAGGCAGCCCCCAAAAGGAACCGCATTGGATGCTCGCCTAGCATGCGACAGCGGTGGGGGCGCTAGCCAGGCCGTGGGAGCCCATCGCGAGCCAGCCCCCACGTCCTTGTCCCTCGACGTAGTGCCGAGCGAGCGAGCCAGGGCGGCCGCGTTGCATGGACCCAGGGGACAAGTGGAACGCCCAAGCAGCCCCCAGCAGGCACGGCATGGGCTGCTCGCCCAGTGTGCCGCAGCGGTGGGCGCACCAGCCAGGCCACGGGGGCCGATCGCGAGCCAGCCCCCTTGTCCCTGCCCCTCGACTGACTGCCCAGCATGCGAGCCAGGGGTTCCGCGTTGCACAGACCCTGGGCACGCGTGGCATGCCCAGGCTTCCCCCAACAGGCACGACTTGGGCTGCTCACCCAGCGTGCGGCAGCTGTGGGTGCGCCAGCCAGGCCGCTGGTGCCCATCGCGAGCAAGCCCCCACATCCCTGTCCTTCGACTGTGTGCCCAGCGAGCGAGCTAGGGGGGACGCGTCGCACAGACCCCTGGCATAGGTGGCATGCCTAGGCAGCCTGCAGCAGGCAAGGCATGGGCTGCTTGCCCAGCGGCAGCGGTGGGCGTGCCAGCAAGGCAACGGGCTCCCATCGCGAGCCAGCCCCCATGTCCCTGTTCCTCGACTATGTGCCCAGCAAGTGAGCTAGGGGGGCCGCGTCGCACAGACCTCTGGCACAGGTGGCATGCCCAGGCAGCCCCCAGCAGGCACAGCATGGGCTGCTCACCAAGCGTGCGGCAGCGGTGGGCGCGCAAGCCAGGCCGCGGGCGACCATCGAAAGCCAGCCCCTACGTCGCTATCCCTCGACTAAGTGCCCAACGAGCGAGCCAGATTCGCTGCGTCGCATGGACCCCGGGCACAAGTGGCATGCCTAGGTAGCCCCCAGCTGGCACGGCATGGGCTGCTCACCCAGCGTACGGCAGCTGTGGGCGTGCTAGCCAGGCCGCAAGCGCCCATCGTGAGTCAGCCCCCACGTCCCTGTCCCTCGACGTAGTGCTCAGCGAGCGAGCTAGAGGGGCCACGTCGCACGGACCCTGGGCACTGGTGGGATGCCCAGGCTGCCCCCAGAAGGCACAGCTTAGGCTGCTCACCCAGCGTGCGGCAGCGGTGGGCGCGCCAGCCAGGTCGCGGGGGACCATTGCGAGCCAGCCCCCACGTCGCTGTCCCTCGACTAAGTTCCTAGTAAGCGAGCCAGATGGGCTGCGTTGCACAGAACCTGGGCACAGGTGGCACTCCCAGCTGGAGGTGGGCTGGACAGGGCAGCCAGCATGCACCATGGGCCAGGCAGAGGCACAGCTGCCCCAGCCTGCTGGCCGCAATGCCCAGTTATGAAATTGTTGTTAATTTACCATCTTTTCATCATGGAATTGGTCCCGTAATGACTCAATTAATTCGTGTAATTCATGAGGAGTCTGCCCCTGAAGTTTGGGATCATTTTGACTCACGAGCTATTTTTGATGATTTTTTCGATTTTCGGCTGTAGAAAATTCATTAAAAAAAATTTAGTGCCCAGAAAATTCCAAAATTTTTTCTGGTGGTAGATATGATTATTCTCCATTTATGTACAAAATTTCAGCTCAAAATTCCAAGTAAATAATTTTTTTGACCCATTATGACGGCTCAAAGATATTGATGTTTCCTCTTGCGAGGAGTGAAATTTCATTTAAGACTCTTTAGGGGGGAGGTGGTCACCCAGCTTGCTGGGTGCCAACAGGCCATGCGTGCCTCCCCCCTTGCCCATCCCACAAGGGCAGACGCTGGGCTTGGGCAACCCAGCGTGCATGGCAGGCAGGCGGCCGGTGTGGGACGCCCGATCAGTAGCCAACGGAGTGGGGAAAACGTGGGAAACGAAATCTACTAAATTGTGGGCAATGAAATGAGAAAAATCATGGGATAATGAGCTGGGATGTGGCTACACAAGCTCGATGGTGTGGGCGATGAAGCTAATGATGATGCATGCTACGCGAGGTCCAAATCGCTAGGGGGATTTCGAGCATGCGGAGTTCTTTGTCGCAGGCCTTCGAGGTGGCGGAAGTTGGGTTTGATCACGACGCTCAGGCTTGCCTAGGCGAACTCGTTGCGCAGCGCAATCGGTGACACGATCGTCGACCGTTAGCAACGAGTGAGCCACACGGCTTGCCTAGGCAAGGCGTGACACCCCTGCTGCCAAGGCTTCATCAGTGGGAAAAACGTGGGCAACGACATGACAGAAATTGTGGGATAATGAGCTGGGATGTGGCTAGACAAACTTGACGATGTGGGTGACGAAGCTAACGATGATGCATGCTACGCAAGGGCCAAATCATTGGGGGGATTTCGAGCATGCGGAGTGCTTCGTCGTAGGCCCTCGAGATGGCGGATGCGGGGCTGGATCCCGACGCCCAGGCTTGCCTTGGCGGACTCATTGCCCAGGGCGATCGACAACATGATCGTCGGCCGTTAGCAATGAGCGAGCCACATGGCCAGCCTGGGCAAGGTGTGACACCCCTGCTGCCAAGGCCTCATCGATGGGAAAAACATGGGTGACGAAATGAGAAAAATCGTGGGATAATGAGCTGGGATGTGGCTACACAAGCTTGACGGTATGGGCGGTGAAGCTAACGATGATGCATGCTACGCGAGGGCCAAATCACTGAGGGGATTTTGAGCATGCGGAGTGCTTCATCGCAGGCCCTCGAGGCGGCAGATGCGGGGCTGGATCCCGATGCCCCGGCTTGCCTAGGCGGACTCGTTGCGCAGCGCAATCGATGACACGATCGTCAGCCTTTAGCAATGAGCGAGCCACATGGCCAACCTGGGCAAGGCATGACACCCTTGCTGCCAAGGCCTCATCGGTGGGAAAATGTGGGCAACGAAATGAAAAAAATCATGGGATAATGAGCTAGGATGTAGCTACACAAGCTCGATGGTGTAGGCGGCGAAGCTAACGATGATGCATGCTACGCGAGGGCCAAATCGTTGAGGGGAATTTGAAGCATGCGGAGTGCTTCGTCCTAAGCCCTCGGGGTGGTGGACGTGGGGTTGTGTCCCGACGCTCAGGCTTGCCTAGGCGGACTCGTTGCGTAGCGCGATCGACGACACGATCGTCAGTCATTAGCAATGAGCGAGCCACACGGCTAGCCTGGGCACCCCTGCTGCCAAGGCCTCATTGGTGGGGAAAACGTGGGCAACGAAGCGAGACTAATCATGGGATAAGTAGCTGGGATGTGGCTAGACAAGCTCGATGGTGTAGGCGACGAAGCTAATGATGATGCATGCTACGCGAGGGCCAAATCGTTGAGGGGAATTTGAAGCATGTGGAGTGCTTCGTCGTAAGCCCTCGAG
>JAJFZO010000125.1:352545-353905 GCA_021397835.1 Moringa oleifera
GGTGCCAATAGGCCATGCGTGCCTCCCCTCCTGCTCATCCCACGTGGGCAGACGCTGGGCATGGGCAACCTAGCGTGCATGGCATGGGCAGAGCGGCTTGCTGCCTTGCCCATCCAGCCGGTGGTGCGTGGCTGTGGCGGCCACCACCGCCGGCAGGCAGGTGGCCGATGACGTCGGTCGAAGAGTGTGGGATGCCTGATCAGTAGCCAACGGAGTGGGGAAAACGTGGGAAACGAAATCCACTAAATTGTGGGCAACAAAATGAGAAAAATCGTGGGATAATGAACCGGGGTGTGGCTACACAAGCTCGACGGTGTGTGTTGCGAAGCTAACGATGATGCATGCTACGCGAGGGCCAAATCATTGGGGGGATTTTGAGTATGCGGAGTGCTTCATCGCAGGCCCTCGAGGCGGCGGATATGGTGCTGGATTTCGACGCCCAAGCTTGCCTAGGCGTACTCGTTGCGCAGCACGATCGACGACACGATCGTCGACCGTTAGCAATGAGCGAGCCACACGGCCAGCCTGGGCAAGGCGTGACACCCCTACTGCCAAGGACTCATCGGTGGGAAGAACGTGGGCAACGAAATGAGAGAAATTGTGGGATAATGAGCTGGGATGTGGCTAGACAAACTCCACGGTGTGGGCGGCGAAGCTGACGATTATGCATGCTACGCGAGGGCCAAATCAATGGGGGGATTTCGAGCATGTAGAGTGCTTCATCGCAGGCCCTCAATGCGGTGGATGCGGGGCTGGATCCCGAAGCCCAGGCTTGCCTAGGCGGACTCGTTGCGCAGCGCAATCGACGACACGATCGTCGGCTGTTAGCAATGAGCGAGCGACATGGCCAGCCTGGGCAAGGTGTGACACCCCTGCTGCCAAGGCCTCATCGGTGGGAAAAACGTGGGCAACGAAATGAGAAAAATAGTGGGATAATGAGCTGGGATGTGGCTACAAAAGCTCGACGGTGTGGGCAGCGAAGCTAATGATGGCGCATGCAACGCGAGGTCAAAATCGTTGGGGGGATTTTGAGTATGCGGTGTGCTTCGTCGCAGGCCCTCGAGGTGGCGGATGCGGTGCTGGATCCCAACACCTAGGCTTGCCTTGGCGGACTCATTGCGCAGCGCGATCGACGACACGATCATCGACCGTTAGCAGTGAGCGAGCCACACGGCCAGCCTAGGCAAGGCGTGACACCCCTACTGCCAACGCCTCATCGATGGGAAAAACGTGGGCAACGAAATGAGAAAAATCGTGGGATAATGAGCTGGGATGTGGCTAGATGAACTCGACGGTGTGGGCGGCGAAGCAAACGATGATGCATGCTACGCGAGGGCCAAATCGCTGGGGGGATTTTGAG
>JAJFZO010000818.1:0-15000 GCA_021397835.1 Moringa oleifera
ACGGCATTGGCAAAGTGGCATACGTGTGGCAGCGGTGGGCACGCCAGCCAGGCCACGGGCACCCATTGCGAGCCGGCCTCCTCGTCCCTGTCCCTCAACTAAGTGCCCAGCGAGCGAGCCAGGGGAGCCATGTCGCACAGATCTTGGGCATGGGAGACATGCACAGGAAGCCCCCAGCATGCACGGCATGGGCCAAGTGCCCAGCGTGCGACAGCGGTGGGTGCGCGAGCCAGGCCACAGGCGCCCATCGCGAGCCAGCCCCCTCGACCCTGTCCCTCGACCAAGTACCCAGCGAGCGACCAAGGGGAGCCACATTGCATGGACCCTGGGCATGAGAGGCATGCCCAGGCAGCCTCCAGCAGGCACAGCATGGGCCAAGTGCCCATCATGAGGCAGCGGTAGGCGCACCAGCCAAGCCACGGGCTCCCATCGCGAGCCAGCCCCCTCGTTCCTGTCACTTGACTAAGTGCCCAGCGAGCGAGCCAGGGGAGCCGTGTCGCATGGACCCTGGGCATGAGAGACATGCCCTGGAAGCCCCCAGGAGGCATGGGATGGGCCAAGTGCCCAGTGTGTGGCAGCGGTGGGCGCGCCAACCAGGCCACAGGCGCCCATCTTGAGCCAGGCCCCTCGTCCCTGTCCCTCGACTAACTGCTCAGCGAGCGAGCCAGAGGAGCCGTGTCCCATGGACCCTGGGAATGGGAGGCATGACCCAGCAACCCCCAGCAGGCATGGCATGGGCCAAGTGCCCAGCGTGCGGTAGAGGTGAGCGCGCCATCAAAAAAAAAAAAAAAAAAACAGCCAGGCGACGGGCGCCCTTCGTGAGCCAGCCCCCTCGTCCCTGTCCCTCGACTAAGTGCCCAGCGAACGAGCAAGGGGAGCCACGTCGCACAGACCCTGGGCATGGGAGGCATGCCCAGGCAGCCCCCAGTATGCATGGCATTGGCAAAGTGGTATACGTGCGGCAGCGGTGGGCGCGCCAGCCAGGCCACCAGCGCCCATCGCGAGCCAGCCCCCTCGTCCATGTCCCTCGACTAAGTGCCCAGCGAATGAGCCAGGGGAGCCGCGTCGCATGGACCCTGCACATGGGAGGCATGCCCCGGCAGCCCCCAGCAGGCACGGCATGGGTGAAGTGCCCAGCGTGCGGCAGCGGCGGGCGCGCCAACCAGGCCACAGGCGCCCATCTTGAGCCAGCCCTCTCGTCCCTGTCCCTCAACTAAGTGCTCAGCGAGCGAGCCACGGGAGCTGCGTCGCATGGACCCTGGGAACGGGAGGCATGCCCCTGCAACCCCCAGAAAGCATGGCATGGGCCAAGTGCCCAGCGTGCGGTAGAGGTGAGCGCGCCAGACAGGCGACGGGCGCCCTTCGCGAGCCAGCCCCCTCGTTCCTGTCCCTCGACTAAGTGCCCACCGAACGAGCCAGCGGAGCCGCGTCGCACAGACCCTTGGCACGGGAGGCATGCCCAGGCAGCCGCCAGTATGCATGGCATTGGCAAAGTGGCATACGTGCGGCAGCGGTGGGGAGCCAGCCAGGCCACGGGCGCCCATCGTGAGCTGGCCTCCTCGTCCCTGTCCCTCGACTAAGTGCCCAGCGAGCGAGCCAGGGCAGCTGCATCGCACAGATCCTGGGCATGGGAGGCATGCACAGGAAGCCCCCAGTATGCATAGCATGGGCCAAGTGCCCAGCGTGCGACGGCGGTGGGCGCGCCAGCCAAGCCACGGGCGCCCATCGCGAGCCAGCCCCCTCGACCCTGTCCCTCGACGAAGTACCCAGCGAGCGAGCCAGGGGAGCCACATCGCATGGACCCTGGGCATGAGAGGCATGCTCAGGCAGTGTCCAGCAGGCACGGCATGGGCCAAGTGCCCAGCATGCGGCAGCGGTGGGCGCGCCAGCCAAGCCACGGGCTCCCATCACGAGCCAGCCCCCTGGTTCCTGTCCCTTGACTAAGTGCCCAGCGAGCGAGCCAGGGGAGCCGCGTCGCATGGACCCTGGGCATTGGAGACATGCCCCAGAAGCCCCCAGGAGGCACGGGATGGGCCAAGTGCCCAGCGTGCGGCAGCGGTGGGCGCGCCAGCCAAGCCACGGGCTCCCATCGCGAGCCAGCCCCCTGGTTCCTGTCCCTTGACTAAGTGCCCAGCGAGCGAGCCAGGGGAGCCGCGTCGCATGGACCTTGGGCATGGAAGACATGCCCCAGAAGCCCCCAGGAGGCACGGGATGGGCCAAGTGCCCAGCGTGCAGCAGCGGTGGGCGCGCCAGCCAAGCCACGGGCGCCCATCTCGAGCCAGCCCCCTCGTCCCTGTCCCTCGACTAAGTGCTCAGCGAGCGAGCCAGGGGAGCTGCGTCGCATGGACCCTGGGAACGGGAGGCATGCCCCAGTAACCCCCAGCAGGCACGGCATTGGCTAAGTGCCCAGCGTGCGGTAGAGGTGAGCGCGCCAGCCAGGCGACGGGCGCCATTCGCGAGCCAGCCCCCTTGTCCCTGTCCCTCGACTAAGTGCCCAGCGAGCGAGCCAGGGGGGCCGCATTGCATAGACCCTGGGCTTGGGTGACATGCCCAGGTAGCTCCCAGCAGTCATGGTATGGGCTTCTCGTTCAGCGTGTTGCAGTGGTGGTCGCGCCAGCCAGGCCGCGGGTGCCCATTCCGAGCCATCCCCCATGTCCCTGTCCCTCGACGTAGTGCCCAGTGAGCGAGCCAGGGGGGACTGCATCACATGGATCCTGGGCATGGATGGGATGCCCAGGCAGCACCCAGCAGGCACGGCATGGGCTGCTCGCCTAGCGTGCGGCAACGGTGGACGCGCCAGCCAGGCCGCGGGCCCCCATCGCGAGGCAGCGCCCTCGTCCCTGCCCATCGACCGACTAGTCAGCATGCGAGCCAGGGGAGCCGCGTCGCATGGACCCTGGGCACGGGAGGCATACTCCAGAAGCCCCCAGCAGGCACGGCATGGGCCAAGTGCCAAGCGTGCAGTAGAGGTGGGCGCACCAGCCAGGCGACGGGCGCCCTTTGCGAGCCAGCCCCCTCCTCCCTGTCCCTCGACTAAGTGCCCAGCGAACAAGCCAGGGGAGCCGTGTCGCACGGACCCTGGCAATGGCAGGCAAGCCCAGGCAGCCCCCAGCAGGCACGGCATGGGCCAAGTGCTCAGCGTGCGGCAGAGGTGGGCGCGCCAGCAATGCCACAGAAGCCCATTCCGAGCCAGCCCCCTCGTCGCTGTCCCTTGACTAAGTGCCCTGCGAGCGAGCCAGTGGGGCCGCGTCGCATGGACCCTGGGCATGAGTGGCACGGCCAGGCGGCCCCAAGCAGGCATGGCATGGGCTGCTTGCCCATCTTGCAGCAGCGGTGGGCGCGCCAGCCAGGCGGCGGGCGCCCATCGCGAGCCAGGCCCCACGTCCCTGTCCCTCGACGTAGTGCCCAGTGAGCTAGCCAGGGGGGACGCGTCGCATGGACCCTGGGCACGGGTGGCATTCCCAAGCAGCCCCCAGCAGGCATGGCATAGGCTGCTCGCCCAGCGTGCGGCAGCGGTGGACGCGCCAGCCAGCCCGCTGGTGCCCATCGCGAGCCAGCCCTCACGTTCCTGTCCCTCGACTAAGTGCCCAGCGAGCGAGGCAGGGGGGCCGTGTCACACGGACCCTGGGCACGGTTGGCACGCCCAGGCAGCCCCCAGCAGGCACAGCATGGGCTGCACGCCCAGCTTGCGGCAGCGGTGGGCGCGCCAGCCAGGCCGCGGGCGCCCATCGCGAGCCAGCCCCCACGTCCCTGTCCCTTGACGTAGTGCCCAGAGAGCGAGCCAGGGGGGCAACATCGCACGGACCCTGGGAATGGATGGCACGCCCAGGCAGCCCCCAGCAGGCACGGCATGGGCTGCTCGCCCAGTGTACGGCAGCGGTGGACGGGCTAGCCAGGCCGCGGGCGCCCATTGCGAGCCAGCCCCCACGTCCCTGTCCCTCGACGTAGTGCCCAGCGAGCTAGCCAGGGGGGCCGCATCGCACGGACCCTGGGCATGGGTGGCATGCCCAGGCAGCCCCCAGCAGGCACGGCATAGGCTGCTCGCCCAGCGTGCGGCAGCGGTGGACACGCCAGCCAGCCCTCGGGTGCCCATCGCGAGCCCGCCCTCACGTCCCTGTCCCTTGACTAGGTATCCAGTGAGCGAGCCAGGGGGGCCGCGTCACATGGACCCTGGGCATGGGTGGCACGCCCAGGCGGCCCCCAGCAGGCACAGCATGGGCTGCTCGCCCAGTGTGCGGCAGCGGTGGGCGCGCCAGCCAGGCCGTGGGCGCCCATTGCGAGCCAGCCCCCACGTCCCTGTCCCTCGACGTAGTGCCCAGAGAGCGAGCCAGGGGGGCCACGTCGCATTGACCCTGGGAACAGATGTCACACCCAGGCAGCCCCCAGCAGGCATGGCATGGGCTGCTCGCCTAGCGTGCGGCAGCGGTGGATGCGCCAGCGAGGCCACGGGCCCCCATCACGAGCAAGCCCCCTCGTCCCTGTCCCTCGACGAAGTGCCCAGCGAGCGAGCCAGGGGGGCCGCATCGCATGGAACCTGGGCATGGGTGGCACGTACAGGAAGCCCCCAGCAGTCACGGCATGGGCTGCTCACCCAGCGTGTGGCAGTGGTGGGCGCGCCAGCCAGGACGCGGGCGCCCATTCCGAGCCATCCCCCACGTCCCTGTCCCTCGATGTAGTGCCCAGTGAGCAAGCCAGGGGGGCCGCGTTGCATGGATCCTGGGCATGGTTGGGACGCCCAGGCGGCCCCCAGCAGGCATGGCATGGGCTGCTCGCCCAGCGTGCAGCAGCGGTGGACGCGCCAGCCAGGCCGCGGGTGCCCATCGCGATGCAGCACCCTCGTCCCTGCCCCTCGACCGACTGCCCAGCGTGCGAGCCAGGGGAGCTGCGTCGAATGGATCCTGGGCATGAGAGGCATGCCCCAGAAGCCCCCAGCAGGCACGGCATGGGCCAAGCGCCAAGCGTGCAGTAGAGGTGGTCGCGCCAGCCAGGCGACGGGCGCCCTTCGCGAGCCAGCCCCCTCGTCCCTGTCCCTCAACTAAGTGCCCAGCAAAAGAGCCAGGGGAGCCACATCACATAGACCCTGGGCACGGAAGGCAAGCCCAGGCAGCCCCCAGCAGGCACGGCATGGGCCAAGTGCCCAGGGTGCGGCAGAGGTGGGCGCGCCAGCCAGGCCACAGGCGCCCATCGCGAGGCAGCCCCCTCGTCCCTGTTCCTCGACTAAGTGCCCAGCGAGCGAGCCAGGGGGGCCGCGTCGCACAGACCCTGGGCATGGGTGGCACGGCATGGGCTTATTGCCCAGCGTACGGCAGCGGCGGGCGCCCATCGCGACCCAGCCCCCACGTCCCTGTCCATTGACATAGTGCCCAGCGAGCGTGCCAGGGGGATCGAGTCGCACAGACCCTGGGCACGGGTGGCATGCCCAGGCAGTCCCCAGCAGGCACAGCATAGGCTGCTCACCCAGCGTGCGGCAGCAGGGGACGCGCCAGCCAGCCCGCAGGGGCCCATCGCGAGCCAGCCCCCACGTCCCTGTCCCTTGACTAAGTACCCAGTGAGCGGGCCAGGGGGGCCGGGTTGTGCAGACCCTGTGAATGGGTGGCACACCCAGGTGGCCCCCAGCAGGCATGGCATGGGCTGCTTGCCCAGCGTGTGGCAGCGGTGGGCGCGCCAGCCAGGCCGCGGGCGCCCATCGCAAGCCAGCCCCCACGTCCCTGTCCCTCGACGTAGTGCCAAGCGAGCGAGCCAGGGGGGCCATGTCGCATGAACCCTAGGAATGAGCGGCACTCCCAGGCAGCCCCCAGCAGGCATGGCATGGGCTGCTCGCCCAGGGTGCGGCAGTGATGGACTCGCCAGCCAGGCTGCGGGCGTCCATCTCGAGGCAGCGCCCTCTTCCCTGCCCCTCAACCTACTGCCAAGCGTGTGAGCCAGGGGAGCCATGTCGCATGGACCCTGCACATGGGAGGCTGCCCCAGAAGCCCCCAGCAGGCATGGCATGGGCCAAGTGCCAAGCGTGCAGTAGAGGTGGGCGCGCCAGCCAGGCGACGGGCGCCCTTCGTGAAACAGGCACCTCGTCCCTGTACCTCGACTAAGTGCCCAGTGAATGAGCCAGGGGAGCCACGTCATACGGACCCCGGGCGCGGAAGGAACTCCCAGGCAGCCCCCAGTAGGCACGGCATGGGCCAAGTGCCCAGCGTGGGGCAGAGGTGGGTGCGCCAGCCCGGCCACAGGCGCCCATCGCGAGCCAGCCCCCTCGTCCCTGTCCCTCGACTAAGTGCCCAGCGAGCGAGCCAAGGCGGCCGCGTCGCATGGACCATGGGCATGGGTGGCACACCCAGGTGGTCCCCAGCAAGCATGGCATCGGCTTTGCCCAGCGTGCGGCAGCGGTGGGCGCGCCAGCCAGGCGGCGGGCGCCCATCGTGAGCCAGCCCCTACGTCCCTGTCCCTCGACATAGTGCCCAGAGAGCGAGCCAGGGTGGCCACGTTGCACAAACTCTGGCAACAGGTGGCATTCCCAGGCAGCCCCCAGCAGGCACGGCATGGGCTGCTCGCCCAGTGTGCGGCAGCGGTGGACGCGCCAGCAAGGCCGCGGGCGCCCATCTCGTGCAAGCCCCCTCGTCCCTGTCCCTCGACTAAGCGCCCAGCGAGCGAGCCAGTAGGGCCGCCTCGCATGGAACCTGGGCATGGGTGGCACGCCCAGGTAGCCCCCAGCAGTCACGGCATGGGCTGCTCGCCCAGCGTGTGGCAGCGGTGGACGCGCCAGCCAGGCTGCAGGTGCCCATCGCAAGCCAGCCCCCTTGTCCCTGTCCCTCGACTAAGTGCCCAGCGAGTGGGCCAGGGTAGCCGCATCGCACGGACCCTGGGCATGGGTGGCACGCCCAGGAAGCCCCCAGCAGTCATGGAATCAGCTGCTTGCCCAGCGTCTCGCAGTGGTGGGCGCGCCAGCCAGGACGCGGGCGCCCATTCTGAGCCATCCCCCACGTCCCTGTCCCTCGACGTAGTGCCCAGCGAGCTAGCCAGGGGGGCTATGTCGCACGGATCCTGGGGATGGGTGGGATGCCCAGGCAGCCCCCAGCAGGCACAGCATGGGCTGCTTGCCCAGCGTGCGGCAGCGGTGGGCGCGCCAGCCAGGCGGCGTGCGCCCATCGTGAGCCAGCCCCCACGTCCCTGTCCCTCGACGTAGTGCCCAGAGAGCGATCCAGGGTGGCCACGTCACACGGACCCTGGGAACAGGTGGCATTCCAGGCAGCCCCCAGCAGGCACGGCATGGGCTGCTCGCCCAGTGTGCGGCAGCGGTGGACGCGCCAGCCAGGCCTCGGGCGCCCATCTCGAACCAGCCCCCTCATCCCTGTCCCTCGACGTAGTGCCCAGCGAGCGAGCCAGGGGGGCCACGTCGCACGGACCCTGGGAATGGGTGGCACACCGAGGCAGCCCCCAGCAGGCACGGAATGGGCTGCTCGCCCAGCGTGCGGCAGCGGTGGACGCGCCAGCCAGGCCGCGGGCACCCATCGCGAGCCAGCCCCCTCGTCCCTGTCCCGCGACGTAGTACCCAGCGAGCAAGCCAGGGGGGCCGCATCACATGGACCCTAGGCACGGGTGGTACGCCCAGGCAGCCCCCAGCAGGCACGGCATAGGCTGCTCACCCAGCGTATGGCAGCGCTGGACGCGCCAGCCAGGCCACGGGCGCCCATCGCGAGCCAGCCCCCACGTCCCTGTCCCTTGACTAAGTATCCAGCGAGCGAGACAGGGGGGCCGCGTCACACAGACCCTGGGCACTGGTGGCATGCCCAGGCGGCCCCCAGTAGGCACGGCATGGGCTGCTCACCCAGCGTGCGGCAGCGGTTCGCGCGCCAGCCAGGCCGCGGGCGCCCATCGCGAGCCAGCCCCCACGTTCCAGTCCCTCGACGTAGTGGCCAGTGAAAGAGCCAGGGGGGCCGCATCGCACGGACCCTGGGCATGGGTGGCACGTCCAGGCAGCCCCCAGCAGGCACGGCTTGTGCTGCTCACGCAGCGTGCAGCAGCGGTGGACGTGCCAGCCAGGCCGCGGGTGCCCATCGCGAGCCAGCCCCCTCGTCCCTCCCCCTCGACTGTCTGCCCAGCGAGTGAGCCAGGGGTGCCACGTCGCACGGACCCTTGGCATGGGTGGCATGCCCAGGTAGCCGATAGCAGGCACGGCATGGGCTGCTCGCCCAGCGTGCGGCAGCGGTGGGCGCGCCAGCTAGGCCGCGGGCGCCCATCGCGAGCCAGCCCCCACGTACCTGTCCCTCGACTAAGTGCCCAGCGAGCGAGCCAGGGGGGCCGCGTCGCATGGACCCTGGGCTTGGATGGCACATCCAGGCAGCCCCCAGCAGGCACGGCATGGGTTGCTCGCCCAGCGTGCGGCAGCGGTGGGCGTGCCAGCCAGGCCGCGGGCGCCCATCGTGAGCCAGTCCCCCAGTCCCTGCCCCTCGACTGACCGCCCAGCGTGCGAGCCAGGGGTGTCACATTGCACGGTCCCATGGCCCAGGTGGCACGCCCAGGTAGCCCGCAGCAGGCACGGCATGGGTTACTCACCAAGCGTGCGGCAGCGGTCGGTGTGCCAGCCAGGCCACGGGCGCCCATCGCGAGCCAGCCCCACGTACCTGTCCCTCGACTAAGTGCCCAGCTAGCGAGCCAGGGAGGCCACGTCGCATTTACCCTGGGATTGGGTGACACGTCCAGGCAGCCCCCAGCAGGCACGGTTTGGGTTGCTTGCCCAGTGTGCGGCAGCGGTGGGGGCGCCAGCCAGGCCGCGGGCGCCCATCGCAAGCCAGCCCCCTCGTCCCTGCCCCTTGACTTACTGCCCAGCGTACGAGCCAGAGGTGTCACGTTGCAAGGGCCCTGGGCACGGGTGGCATGCCCAAGCAGCCCCCAGCAGGCACGGCATGGGCTGCTCGCCCAACATGCGGCAGCGGTGAGTGCGCCAGCCAGGCCGCGGGCGGCCATCGTGAGCCAGCCCCCACTTCCCTGTCCCTCGACTAAGTGCCCCGCGATCAAGCCAGGGGGGTCGTGTCGCACGGACCCTGGGCTTGGATGGCACGCCCAGGCAGCCCCCAGCAGGCACGGCAAGGGTTGCTAGCCCAGTGTGCGGCAGCGGTGGGCGTGCCAGCCAGGCCGCGGGCACTATCGCGAGTCAGCAACCTTGTCCATGACCCTCGACATAGTGCCCAGCGAGCAAGCCAGGGGGGCCGCGTCGCAAGGACCCTGGGCATGGGTGGCACGCCCAGGCAGCCCCCAGCAGGCACAGCATGCGCTGCTAGCCCAATGTGCGGCAGCGGTGGGTGCACCAGCCAGGCCGCGGGCGCCCATCGCGAGCCAACCCCCACGTACCTGTCACTCGACTAAGTGCCCAGCGAGCAAGCCAGGAGGGCCGTGTCGCACCGACCCTGGGCACGGGTGGCATTCCCAGGAAGCCCCCAGCAGGCACGGCATTGGCTGCTAGCCCAGAGTGCGGCAGCGGTGGCTGCGCCAGCCAGGCCGCCGGCGCCCATTGTGAGCCAGCCCCCTCGTCCCTGCCCCTCGACTGACTGCCCAGCGAGCGTGCCAGTGCGGCCGCGTCGCATGGACCCTAGGCATGGGTGGCACGCCCATGATGCCCCCAGCAGGCACGGCATGGGCTGCTAGCCCAGCGTGCGGCAGTGGTGGGTGCGCCAGCCAGGCCGCGAGCGCCCATCGCGAGCCAGCAACCTCGTCCCTGACCCTCGACATAGTTCCCAGCGAGCGAGCCAGGGGGGCCGCGTCGCACGGACCCTGGGCATGGGTGGCACGCCCAGGCAGCCCCCAGCAGGCACGGCATGCGCTGCTAGCCCAATGTGCGGCAGCGGTGGGTGCACCAGCCAGGCCGCGGGTGCCCATCGCGAGCCAGCCCCCACGTACCTGTCACTCGACTAAGTGCCCAGCGAGCAAGGCAGGGGGGCCGTGTCGCACGGACCCTGGGCACGGGTGGCATGGCCAGGAAGCCCCCAGCAGGCACGGCATTGACTGCTAGCCCAGTGTGCGGCAGCGGTGGCTGCGCCAGCCAGGCCGCCGGCGCCCATCGCGAGCCAGCCCCCTCGTCCCTGCCCCTCGACTGACTGCCAAGCGAGCGTGCCAGTGGGTCCGCGTCGCATGGACCCTAGCCATGGGTGGCACACCCAGGATGCCCCCAGCAGGCATGGCATAGGCTGCTAGCCCAGTGTGCGGCAGCGGTGGGCGCGCAAGCCAGGCCGTGGTCGCCCAACGCGAGCCAGCCCCCTCGTCCCTGCCCCTCGACTGACTGCCGAGTGTGGGAGCCAGGGGTGTCGCATCGCATGGACCCTTGGCACGGGTGGCATAACCTGGAAGCCCCCAGCAGGCACGGCATGGCTGCTCGACCAGCGTGCGGCAGCGGTGGGTGCGCCAGCCAGGACGCGGGTGCCCATCGCGAGCCAGCCCCAATGTCCTTGTCCCTCGACGTAGTGCCCAGCAAGCATGCCAGGGGGGCTGCGTCGCACCAACCCTGGGCACGGGTGGTACTCCCAGGCAGCCCCCAGCAGGCACGGCATGGGCTGCTCGACCAGCGTGCGGCAGCGGTGGGCGCGCCAGCCAGGCCGCGGTTGCCCAAACCGAGCTAGCCCCCTCGTCCCTGGCCCTCGACGTAGTGCCCCGCGAGAGTGCCAGGGGGGCCGCATCGCATGGACCCTGGGCACAGGTGGCATGCCCAGGCAGCCCCCAGCAGGCACGGCATGGGCTGCTAGCCCAGAGTGCGGCAGCGGTGAGCACGCCAGCCAGGCCGCAGGCGCCCATTGTGAGCCAGCACCCTGGCCCCTGCCCCTCGACTGACTGCCCAGCGTGCGTGCCAGGGGTGCCGCGTCGCACGGACCCTGGGCACAGGTGGCACACTCAGGCAGCCTCCAGCAGGCACGGCATGGGCTGCTCGCCCAGCGTGCGGCAGCGGTGGGCGCATCAGCCACGCCGCGGGCGCTCATCGCGATCAAGCTCCCACGTCCCTGTCCCTCGACTAAGTGCCTAGAGAGCGACCCAGGGGGGCCGCGTCACATGGACCCTGGGCTTGAGTGGCACGCCCAGGCAGCCCCCAGCAGGCACGGCATGGGCTGCTAGCCCAGCGTGCAGCAGCGGTGAGCACGGCAGCCAGGCCGCAGGCGCCCATTGTGAGCCAGCGCCCTGGCCCCTGCCCCTTGACTGACTGCCCAGCGTGCGTGCCAGGGGTGCCGCGTTGCATGGACCCTGGGCATGGGTGGCACACTCAGGCAGCCTCTAGCAGGCACGGCATGGGCTGCTCGCCCAGCGTGCGGCAGCGGTGGGCACATCAGCCACGCCACGGGCACTCATCGCGATCAAGCTCCCACGTCCCTGTCCCTCGACTAAGTGCCTAGAGAGCGACCCAGGGGGGCCGCATCACATGGACCCTGGGCTTGGGTGGCACGCCCAGGCAGCCCCCAGCAGGCATGGCATGGGCTGCTCGCCCAGCGTGCGGCAGCGGTGGGCGCGCAAGTCAGGCCGCGGTCGCCCAACGCGAGCTAGCCCCCTCGTCCCTGGCCCTCGACGTAGTGCCCCGCGAGCGTGCCAGGGGGGCCGCGTCGCACCAACCCTGGGCGCGGGTGGCACGCCCAGGCAGCCCCCAGCAGGCATGGCATGGGCTGCTCGACCAGCGTGTGGCAGCGGTGGGTGCGCCAGCCAGGACGCGGGTGCCCATCGCGAGCCAGCCCCCACGTCCCTGTCCCTCGACGTAGTGCCCAGCGAGCGACCCAGGGGGGCCGCATCGCATGGACCCTGGGCACGGGTATCACGCCCAGGCAGCCCCCAGCAGGTACGGCATGGGGTGCTCACCCAGCGTGCGGCAGCGGTGTGCGCTCCAGCCAGGCCGCGGGCGCCCGTCGCGAGCCAGGCCCCACGTCCCTGTCCCTCGACGTAGTGCCCAGCGTGCGAGCCAGGGGTTCCACATTGCACGGACCCTGGGCACAAGTGGCACGCCCAGGAAGGCCCAAGCAGGCAAGGCATGGGCTGCTCGCCCGGCCTGAGGCAGTGGTGGGCGCGCCAGTTAGGCGACGGGCGCCCATCGCGAGCAAGACCCCTCGCCACTGCCCCTCAACTGACTGCCCAGCGTGTGAGCCAGGGGTGCCACGTCGCACGGACCCTGGGCACGGGTGGCATGCCCAAGCAGCCCCCAGCAGGCACGGCATGGGCTGCTCACCCAGCGTGCGGCAGCGGTGGGCACGCCAGCCAGGCCGCGGGCGCCCATCGCGAGCCAGCCCCCACGAACCTGTGCCTCGACGTAGTGCCCAGCGAGGGAGCCAGGGGGACACATCTCATGGACCCTGGGCACAGGTGGCACGCCCAGGCAGCCCCCAGCAGGCACGGCATGGGCTGCTCGCCCACCGTGTGGCAGCGGTGTGCGCGCCAGCCAGGCCGCGGGCGCCCATCGCGAGCCAGCCCCCACGTCCCTGTCCCTCGACGTAGTGCCCAGCGTGCGAGCCAGAGGTGCCATGTCGCACGGACCCTGGGCATGGCTGGCACGCCCAAGCAGCCCCCAGCAGGCACGGCATGGGCTGCTTGCCCAGCCTGCAGCAGCGGTGGGTGCGCCAGTTAGGCGACGGGCACCCATCGCAAGCCAGCCCCCTCGTCACTGCCCCTCGACTGACTGCCCAGCGAGCCAGCCAGGGTGGCCGCGTCGCACGGACCCTTGGTTTGGGTGGCACGCCCAGGCAGCCCCCAGCAGGCATGGCATGGGCTGCTCGCCCAGTGTGCGGGAGTGGTGGGCACGATAGCCAGGCCGCGGGCGCCCATCGCGAGCCAGCCCCCTCGTCCCTGCCCCTTGGCTGACTGCCCAGCGTGCGAGCCAGGGGTGCCACGTCGCACGGACCCTGGCATGGCTGGCACGCCCAAGCAGCCCCCAGCAGGCACGGCATGGGCTGCTCACCCAGCGTGCGGCAGCGGTAGGCGCACCAGTTAGGCGACGGGCGCCCATCGCAAGTGAGCCCCCTCGTCCCTGCCCCTCGACTGACTACCCAGTGTGCGGCAATGGTGGGCGCGCCAGCCAGGCCATGGGCTCCCATCGCGAGCCAGCCCCCATGTCCCTATGCCTCGACTAAGTGCCTAGCGAGCGAGCCAGGGGGGCCACGTGGCATGGACCCTGGGCACGGGTGGCATGCCAAGGCAGCCCCTAGCTGGCACGGCATGGGCTACTCGCCCAGCGTGCGGCAGCAGTGGGCGCGTCAGCCAGGCCGCGGGCACCCATCGCGAGCCAGCCCCCACGTCCCTGTCCCTCGACGTAGTCCCCAGAAAGTGAGCCAGGGGGGCCACGTTACGCGGACCCTGGGCATGGGTGGCACGCCTAGGCAGGCCCCAGCAGGCACGGCATGGGTTGCTCGCCCAGCGTGACGAAGCGGTGGGCGCGCCAGCCAGGCCGCAGGAGCCCATCGCGAGCCAACCCCCTCGTCCCTGCCCCTCAACTGACTGTCCAGCATGCGAGCCAGGGGTGCCACAGCAGACTCCAGTAGGCACGGCGCCAGCCTTGCAAGGGGCACCCCACGCGAGCCAGCCGCGAGCACGCTGTGAGGCTCAGCACATGCTGTGGGCGTTGATTTCATGGGCAAGCTGGCCTTGGCCATGGCCCTTGTCTCTGGTGGACCTTGAGGGCTGCCACGGGGTGGCTGGAGGTGCACTGGACAGGGCAGCCAGCATCACCATGGGCCAGGCAGAGGCACAGCTGCCCTAGCCTTCTGGCCGCAATGCCCAGTTGCGAAATTGTTGTGAATTGACCGTGTTTTCATCATGGAATTGGTCTGAAAATGACTCAAATAATTCGTGTAATTCATGAGGTGTCTGCCACTGATGTTTGGGATCATTTCCACTCACGGGCTATTTTTGACGATTTTTTCAATTTTTGGCTGTAGAAAATTCATTAAAAAAAACTTAGTGCCTAGAAAATTCTGAAATTTTTTTTGGTACAAAATTTTCTCCATTTATGTACAAAATTTCAGCTCAAAATTCCAAGTAAATAATTTTTTAGACCCATTATGATGGCTCAGACATATTGATGTTTCCTCCTGCCGGTAGTGAAATTTCATTTAATACTCTTTAGGGGGGAGGTGGTCACCAAGCTTGCTGGGTGCCAACAGGCCATGCGTGCCTCCCCCCCTACCCATCCCACGTGGGCAGGCGCTGGGCTTGGGCAACCCAGCGCGTACGGCATGGGCAGGATGGCTTGCTGCCTTGCCCATCCAGCCGGTGGTGCGTGGTTGTGGCGGCCACCACCGCCAGCAGGCAGGCGGCCGGCGATGTCGGCCGAAGAGTGTGGGATGCCCAATCATTAGCCAACGGAGTGGGGAAAACGAAATCTGCTAAATTGTGGGCAACGAAATGAGAAAAATCGTGGGATAATGAGCTGTGAGGTGGCTACATAAGCTCGACGGTGTGGGCGGCGAAGCTAACGATGATGCATGCTACATGAGGGCCAAATCGCTGGGGGGATTTCGAGCATGCGGACTGCTTCGTCGCAGGCCCTCGAGGCGGTGGATGCGGGGCTGGATCCCGACGCCCAGGCTTGCCTAGGTGAACTCGTTGCGTAGCGCGATTGGTGACACAATCGTCAGCCGTTAGCAACAAGCGAGCCACACAGCCAGCCTGGGCAAGGCGTGACACCCCTGCTGCCAAGGCATCATCAGTGGGAAAAATGTGGGCAACGAAACGAGAGAAATTGTGGGATAATGAGCTGGGATGTGGCTAGAAAAACTCGACGGTGTGGGTGGCGAAGCTAACGATGATGCATGCTCCGCGAGGGCCAAATCGCTGGGGGGATTTTGAGCATGCGGAGTGCTTCGTCGCAGGCCCTCGAGGCGGCGGATGCAGGGCTGGATCTCGAAGCCCAGGCTTGCCTAAGCGGACTTGTTGCGCAGCACGATCGACGACACGATCGTCGGTCGTTAGCAATGAGCAAGCCACACAGCCAGCCTGGGCAAGGCGTGACACCCCTGCTGCCAAGGCCTCATCGGTGGGAAAAACGTGGGC
>JAJFZO010000818.1:27500-30744 GCA_021397835.1 Moringa oleifera
CAGACCCTGGGCACGGGAGGCATGCCCCAGCAGCCCCCAGCAGGCACAGCATGGGCCAAGTGCCCAGCATGCGGCAGCGGTGGGAGCGCCAGCGAGGCCACAGGCGCCCATCATGAGCCAGACCCCTCGTCCCTGTCCCTCGACTTAGTGCCCAGCGAGCGAGCCAGGGGAGCCATGTCGCATGGACCCTTGGCATGGGAGGTATGCCCAGGCAGCCCCCAGCAGGCATGGAATTGGCCAAGTGCCCAGCATGCGGCAGCGGTGGGCGCGCCAGCAAGGCCACAGGCGACCATTGCGAGCCAGCCCCCTCGTCCCTGTCCCTCGACTAAGTCCCCAGCGAGCGAGCCAGTGGAGCCGCGTTGCACGGACCCTGGGCACCGGATGCATGCCCTGGTAGCCCCCAGCAGGCATGGAATGGGCCAAGTGCCCAGTGTGCGGCAGCAGTGGGCGCGCCAGCCACCCCACAAGCGCCCATCTTGAGGCAGACCCCTCGTCCCTGTCCCTCGACTTAGTGCCCGGCGAACGAGCCAGGGGAGCCATGTCGCATGGACCCTTGGCATGGGAGGTATGACCAGGCAGCCCCCAGTGGGCATGGAATGGACCAAGTGCCCAGTGTGCGGCAGCGGTGGGCGCGCCAGCCCGGCCACAGGCGCCCAACGCGAGCCGGCCCCCTCGTCCCTGTCCCTCGACTAAGTCCCCAGCGAGCGAGCCAGGGGAGCCATGTTGCACGGACCCTGGGCACGGGAGATATGCCCAGGTAGCCCCCAGCAGGCATGGAATGGGCCAAGTGCCCAGCATGCGGCAGCGGCGGGCGCGCCAGCCAGGCCACAGGCGCCCATCGCGAGCCAGCCCCCTCGTCCCTGTCCCTCGACTAAGTGCACAGCGAGTGAGCCAGGGGAGCCGCGTCGCATGGACCCTGGGCATGGGAGGCATGCCCAGGCAGACCCCAGCAGGCACGGAATTGGCCAAGTGCCCAGTGTGCGGCAGCGGTGGGCGCGCCAGCCAGGCCACAGAAGCCCATCATGAGCCAGCCCCCTCGTCCCTGTCCCTCGACTAAGCGCCCAGCGAGCGAGCCAGGGGAGCCGCATTGCATGGACCCTGGGCATGGGAGGCATGCCCAGGCAGCCACCAGCAGGCATGGAATTGACCAAGTCCCCAGCGTGCGGCAGCGGAGGGCACGCCAGCCCCCTCGTCCCTGTCCCTCGACTAAGTCCCCAGCGAGCGAGCCAGGGGGGCCACGTTGCATGGACCCTGGGCTTGGGAAGCATGCCCTGGCAGCCTCCAGCAGGCACGGTGTGGGCCAAGTGCCCAGTGTGCGGCAGCGGTGGGCGCGCCAGCGAGGCCACAGGCGCCCATCATCAGCCAGACCTCTCGTCCCTGTCCCTCAACTTAGTGCCCAGAGAGCGAGCCAGGGGAGCCGCGTCGCACGGACCCTGGACATGGGAGGCATGCCCAGGCAGCCCCCAGCAGGTACGGAATGGGCCAAGTGCCCAGTGTGCGGCAGCGGTGGGCACGCCAGCCAGGCCACAGGCGCCCATCGCGAGCCAGCCCCCTCGTCCCTGTCCCTCGACTAAGTCCCCAGCGAGCGACCCAGGTGAGCCGCGTCGCACGGTTCCTGGGCACGGGAGGCATGCCCTGGCAGACCTCAGAAAGCATGGAATGGGCCAAGTGCCCAGCGTGCGGCAGCGGTGGGAACGCCAGCGAGGCCACAGGTGCCCATCATGAGCCAGACCCCTGGTCAATGTCCCTCAAAAAAGTCCCCAGCGAGTGAGCCAGGGGAGCCATGTTGCATGGAGCCTGGGCACGGGAGTTATGCCCAGGCAGCCCCCAGCAGGCATGGAATGGGCCAAGTGCCCAGCATGCGGCAGAGGTGGGCGCGCCAGCCAGGCCACAGGCGCCCATCGCGAGCCAGCCCCCTCGTCCCTGTCCCTCGACTAAGTGCCCAGCGAGCGAGCCAGAGGAGCCGCATCGCACGGACCATGGGCACGGAAGGCATGCATTGGCAGCCCCCAGCAGGCACGGAATGGGCCAAGTTCCCAGCATGCGGCAGCGGTGCGCGCGCCAGCCAGTCCATAGGCGCCCATCGCAAGCCAGCCCACTCGTCCCTGTCCCTCGACACAGTCCACAGCGAGCGAGCCAGGGGAGCCGCGTCGCATGGACCCTGGGTACGGGAGGCCTTCCCCAGGAGCCCCCAGCAGGCACGGCATGGGCCAAGTTCCCAGCGTGCGGCAGCGGTGGGCGCGCCAGTGAGGCCACAGGCGCCCATCATGAGCCAGACCCCTCGTCCCTGTCCCTCGACTTAGTGCCCAGCGAGCGAGCCAGGGGAGCCACGTTGCTTGGACACTGGGCACGGGAGGCATGCCCAGGCAACTCCCAGCAGGCAAAGAATGGGCCAAGTGCCCAGTGTGCGGCAGCGGTGGGCGAGCCAGCCAGGCCACAGGCGCCCATCGCGAGTCAGCCCCCTCGTCCCTGTCCCTCAACTAAGTCCCGGCCGAGCGAGCCAGGGGAGCCACGTTGCATGGACCCTGGGCATGGGAGGAATGCCCTGGCAGCCCCCAGCAGGCACGGCATGGGCCAAGTGCCCGGTGTGCGGCAGCGGTGGGAGCGCCAGCGAGGCCACAGGCGCCCATCATGAGCCAGACCCCTCGTCCCTGACCCTTGACTTAGTGCCCAGCGAGCGAGCTAGGGGAGCCGGGTCGCATGGACCCTTGGCACAAGAGGCATGCCCAGGCAGCCCCCAGAAGGCACAGAATGGGCCAAGTACCCAGTGTGCGGCAGCGGTGTGCGCGCCAGCAAGGCCACAGGCGCCCATCACGAGAGAGCCCCCTCGTCCCTGTCCCTCAACTAAGTCCCGGCCCAGCGAACTAGGGGAGCCACGTCGCACTGACCCTGGGCACGGGAGATATGCCCAGGTAGCCCCCAGCAGGCACGGAATAGGCGAAGTGCCCAGCATGCGGCAGCGGTGGGCGCGCCAGCCAGGCCACAGGCGCCCATCGCGAGCCAGCCCCCTCGTCCCTGTCCCTCGACTAAGTGCACAGCGAGAGAGCCAGGGGAGCCACGCCGCATGGACCCTGGGCATGGGAGGCATGCCCAGGTAGCCCCCAGCAGGCACGGAATGGGCCAAGTGCCCAGTGTGCAGCAGCGGTGGGCGCGCCAGCCAGGCCACAGGCGCCCATCGTGAGCCAGCCCCCTAGTCCCTGTCCCTCGACTAAGTGCCCAGCGAGTGAGCCAGGGGAGCCGCATC
>JAJFZO010000868.1:0-2500 GCA_021397835.1 Moringa oleifera
CAGCGGTGGGCGCGCCAGCAGGCCGCCAGGGGCCCCACATCGCGAGCCAGCCACCTCGTTCCCTGCCCCTTCGACTATGCTGCCCAAGCGTGCGAGCCATGTGGTGCCGCATGGCGAATGGTGACGGCCTGGGGCACGGGGTGCACACCCAGGCAGGCAGCCCGACAGCAGGCCATAGCATGGCTACTCGCCCATTTTTGTCGGCATGCGCGTTGTGACCGGCCAGCCAGGCCTCGGGCGCCCATCGCGAGCCAGCCCCCACGTCCCTGTCCCTCGACTAAGTGCCCATCGAGCGAGCCAGGGAGGCCGCGTCGCATGGACCCTGGGGACAGGTGGCATGCCCAGGCAGCCGCCAGCAGGCATGGCATGGGTTGTTCGCCCAGCGTGCGGCAGCGGTGGGCATGCCAGCCAGGCCGCGGGCGCCCATTGCGAGCCAGCCCTGACGTCCCTGTCCCTCGACTAAGTGCCCAGTGATTGAGCCAGGGGGGCCGCGTCGCATGGACCCTGGGCACCGGTGGCACGCCCTGGCATCCCCCAGCAGGCACGGCATGGGCTGCTGCCCCAGCGTGTTGCAGCGGTGGGTGCGCCAGCCAGGCCGCGGGCGCCCATCGGGAGCCAGCCACCTCGTCCCTGCCCCTCGACTGGCTGCCCAGCGTGCAAGCCAGGGGTGCCGCATCGCACAGACCCTGGGCATGGGTGGCACAGCCAGGCAGCCCACAGCAGGCATGGCATGGGCTTCTCGCCCAGCGTGCGGCAGCATTGGGCATGCCAGCCAGGCCGCGGGCGCCCATCGCGAGCCAGCCCCCACGTCCCTGTCCCTCGACTAAGTGCCCAGCGCGAGCCAGGGTGCCTTCCAAAGCCGCCCTGCCCCATGCTGTGCGGCCCTATCTGTTCCCATGACCCTGACACGGTGGACGAAACCCAGCCAGCCCCCAGCATGCACGGCTTGGTCTGTTCCACCCAGCGTTGCAGCAGCGGTGTTTCGCGCCAGCCAGGCCACAGGCGCCAATCGCGAGCCTAGCCCCCTCGTCCTGTCCCTCGACTAAGTGCCCAGCAAGCGAGCCAGGGGGGCCGCATTGCATGGACCCTGGCCAGGATTGGCACCCCCAAGCAGCCCCCAGCAGGCACGGCATGGGCTGCTTGCCCATCGTGCGGCAGCGGTGGGCGCGCCAGCCAGGCCGCGGGGGCCCATCGCGAGCCAGCCACCTCGTCCCTGCCCCTCGACTTGCTGCCCAGCGTGCGAGCCTGGGGTGCCGCATGGCATGGACCCTGGGCACGGGTGGCACACCCAGGCAGCCCACAGCAGGCATAGCATGGGCTGCTCGCCCAGTGTGCGGCAGCGTTGGACGCGCCAGCCAGGCCGCGGGCGCCCATCGCGAGCCAGCCCCCACGTCCCTGTCCCTCGACTAAGTGCCCATCGAGCGAGCCAGGGAGGCCGCGTCGCATGGACCCTGGGGATAGGTGGCATGCCCAGGCAGCCGCCAGCAGGCATGGCATGGGCTGCTTGCCCAGCGTGTGGCAGCGGTTGGCGCGCC
Source organism: Moringa oleifera (assembly GCA_021397835.1). NCBI lineage: Eukaryota > Viridiplantae > Streptophyta > Magnoliopsida > Brassicales > Moringaceae > Moringa > Moringa oleifera. Next base: position 1,536 of record JAJFZO010000868.1, read on the forward strand.
AGCCAGGCCGCGGGCGCTCCCATCGCGAGCCAGCCCCCACGTCCCTGTCCCCTCGACTAGTGCACAGTGATGAGCCAGGGGGGCCGCGTCGCATGGACCCTGGGCACGGGTGGCACGCCCAGGTAGCCCCCAGCAGGCACGGCATGGGCTGCTCGCCCAGCGTGCGGCAGAGGTGGTCGCGCCATCCCGGCCGCGGGCGCCCATCGCGACCCAGCCCCCTCGTCCGTGCCCCTTGACTGACTGCCCAGCGTGCGAGCAAGAGGTGGCGCGTCGCATGGGCCCAGGGCACAGGTGGCATTCCCAGGCAGCCCCCAGCAGGCATGGCATGGGCTGCTCAGCCAGCGTGCGGCAGCGGTGGGCGCGCCAGCCAGGCCGCGGGCCCCCATCGCAAGCAAGCCCCTTCGTCCTTGTCCCTCGACGTAGTGCCCAGTGAGCGAGCCAGGGGGGCCGCGTCGCATGGACCCTGGCCATGGGTGGCGCGAAAAGCAGCCCTCAGCAGGCAAGGGATGGGCTGCTCGCCCAGCATGTGGCAGCGGTGGGCGCGCCAGCCAGGCCGCGGGTGCCCATCGCGAGCCAGCCCCCACGTCCCTGTCCCTCAACGTAGTCCCTAGCGTGTGAGCCAGAGGGGCCGCGTCATACGGACCCTGGGCCAGGGTGGCACGCCCAGGTGGCCCCCAGTAGGCACGGCATGGGCAGGGCGGCTTGCTGCCTTCCCCATCCAGCCGGTGGTGCGTGGCTGTGGAGCCACCACCGCCGGCAGGCAAGCGGCCAGTGACGTCGGCCGAAGAGTGTGGGATGCCCGATCAGTAGCCAACGGAGTGGGGAAAACAAAATCCGCTAAATTGTGGGCAACAAAATGAGAAAAATCGTGGGATAACGAGCTGGGATGTGGCTACATAAGCTCGACAGTGTGGGCGGCAAAGCTAACGATGAAGCATGCTACGCGAGGGCCAAATCATTGGGGG
>JAJFZO010000868.1:7500-34935 GCA_021397835.1 Moringa oleifera
CGGAATCGAGAGCTCTAAGTGGGCCATTTTTGGTAAGCAAAACTGGCGATGTGGGATGAACTGAAAGCCGGGTTACGGTGCCCAACTGCACGCTAACCTAGAACCCACAAAGGGTGTTGGTTGATTAAGACAGCAGGACGGTGGTCATGGAAGTCGAAATCCGCTAAGGAGTGTGTAACAACTCATCTGCCGAATCAACTAGCCCCGAAAATGGATGGCCCTAAAGCGCGTGACCTATACCTGGCCGTTAGGGCAAGAGCCAAGCCCCAATGAGTAGGAGGGTGCGGTGGTCCCTGCAAAACTCGGGGCGTGAGCCCGGGCGCGAGCTTCGAAAGGGAATCCGGTTAAAATTCTAGAACCGGGACATGGCGACTGATGGTAACGTTAGGGAGTCCGGAGACATCGGTGGGGGCCCCAGAAAGAGTTATCTTTTCTGTTTAACAGCTGCCCACCCTGGGAATGGCTCAGCCGGAGGTAGGGTCCAGCAGCTGGAAGAGCACCGCACGTCGTGTGGTGTCTGGTGCGCCCCTGGCGGCCCTTGAAAATCCGGAGGACCGAGTGCCTCCCACGACCGGTCGTACTCATAACTGCATCAGGTCTCCACGGTGAACAGCCTCAGGTCGATGGAACAATGTAGGCAAGGGAAGTCGGCAAAATGGATCCGTAACCTCGGGAAAAGGATTGGCTCTGAGGGCTGGGCACGGGGGTCCCAGTCTCGAACCTATCGGCTGTCAGTGGATTGCTCGAGCTGCTCCCGCGACGAGAGTGGGTCGCCACGCACCGGCCGGGGGATGGACTGGGAACGGTTCCTTCGGGGGCCTTCCCCAGGCGTCGAACAGCCAACTCAGAACTGGTACGGACGAGGGGAATCCGATTGTTTAATTAAAACACAGCATTGCGATGGTCCCTGCGGATGCTCATGCAATGTGATTTCTGCCCAGTGCTCTGAATGTCAAAGTGAAGAAATTCGACCAAGTGCGAGCCAGGGGTGCCGCATCGCACTGACCCTAGGCACGGGTGGCACGCCCAGGCAGCCCCCAGTAGGCATGGCATGGGCTGCTCGCCCAGCGTGCGGCAGCGGTGGGCGCACAAGCCAGGCCGCAGGTGCCCATCGCGAGCCAGCCCCCACGTCGCTGTCCCTCAACGTAATGCCCAGCGAGCATGACAGGGGGGCCACATCACACTGACCCTGGGCACAGGTGTCACGCCCACGCAGCCCCCAGCAGGCACAGCATGGGATGCTCGCCCAGCGTGCGGCCGATATGGGCGCGCCAGCCAGGCCGCGGGCGCCCATCGCGAGCCAGCCCCCTCGTCCCTGCCCCTCGACTGATTGCCCAGCATGCCAATCAGGGGTACCGCATTGCACGGACCCTGGGCACGGGTGGCACACCCAGGAAGCCCCCAGCAGGCACGACATGGGCTGCTAGCCCAGCGTCAGGCCTCTGTGGGTGCGCCAGCCAGGCCGCGGGCGCCCATCGCGAGCCAGCCCCCTCGTCCCTGCCCCTCGACTGACTGCCCAGCGTGGGAGCCAGGGGTGCAGCGTCGCACGAACCCTGGGCACGGGTTGCATGCCCGGGCAGCCCCCAGCAGGCACGGCATGGGATGCTCACCCAGCATGCAGCAGCGGTGGGCACGCCAGCCAGGCCGCTAGTGCACATCACGAGCCAGCCCACTCGTCTATGCCCCTCAACTGACTGCCCAGCATGCGAGCCAGGGTTGCCGCGTCAAGCACAGACCCTGGGTGCGGGTATCACGCCCGGGCACGCCCAGGCAGCCCCCAGTAGGCATGGCATGGGCTGCTCGCCCAGCGTGCGGCAGCGGTGGACGCGCCAGCCTGGCCACGGGCGCCCATCACAAGCCAGCCCCCTCGTCCCCGCCCCTCGACTGACTGCCCAGTGTGCGAGCCAGGGGTGCTGCGTGCATGGACCCTGGGCACAGGTGGCATTCCCGGGCAGCCCCCAGCAGGCACGGCATGGGCTGCTTGCCCAGCGTGCGGCAGCGGTGGGCCCGCCAGCATGGCCACGGGCGCCAATCGCGACCCAGCCCCCACGTCCCTGTCCCTAGACTCAGTGCCCAGCATGTGAGCAAGGGGAGCTGCGTCGCACGGACCCTGGGCACGGGTGGCACACCCAGGAAGCCCCCAGCAGGCACGGCATGGGATGCTTGCCAAGCGTGCGGCAGCGGTGGGCGCGCCAGCCAGGCCGCGGGTGCCCATCGTGAGCCAGCCCCCTCGTCCCTGCCCCTTGACTGACTGCCCAGCATGTGAACCAGGGGAGCAGCATCGCACAGACCCTGGGCACGGGTGGCAGGCCCAGGCAGCCCCCAGCAGGCACGGCATGGGCTGTTCGCCCATCGTGCGGCAGCGGTGGGCACGCCATCCAGCCCCCACGTCCCTGTCCCTCGACTAAGTGCCCAGCGAGCGAGCCGGGGGGGCCGCGTCACAAGGACCCCGGGCACGGGTGGCAGGCCCAGGCAGCCCCAAGCAGGCACGGCATGGTCTGCTCGCCCAGCGTGCGGCAGCGGTGGGCGCGCCATCCAGGCCGCGGGCGCCCATCGCGACCCAGCCCCCAAGTCCCTGCCCCTCGACAGACTGCCCAGCGTGCGAGCCAGGGGTGCTGCGTCGCATGGACCCTGGGCACGGGTGGCACACCCGGGAAGCCCCCAGCATGCACGGCATGGGATGCTCGCCAAGCGTGCGGCAGCGGTGGGCGCGCCAGCCAGGCCGCGGGCGCCCATCGCGATCCAGCCCCCTCGTCCCTGCGTCTTGACTGACTGCCCAGCGTGTGAGCCAGGGGTGCAGCGTCGCACGGACCCTGGGCACGGTGGCAGGCTCAGGCAGCCCCCAGCAGGCACAGCGTGGGCTGCTCACCCACCTTGCGGCAGCGCTGGGCACGCCATCCAGCCCCGACGTCCCTGTCCCTCGACTAAGTGCCCAGCGAGCGAGCCAGGGGGGCCGCGTCGCAAGGACCCCGGGCACGGGTGGCAGGCCCAGGCAGCCCACAGCAGGCACGGCATGGGCTGCTCGCCCAGCGTGCAGCAGCGGTTGGGCATGCCATCGAGCCCCCACGTCCCTGTCCCTCGACTAAGTGCCCAGCGAGCGAGCAAGGGGGGCTGCATCGCAAGGACCCTGTGCACTGGTGGCAGGCCCAGTCAACCCCCAGCAGGCACGGCATGGGCTGCTTGCCCAGCGTGCGGCAGCGGTGGGCGTGCCATCCAGGCCACGGGCGCCCATCGTGAGCCAGCACCTGAGTCCCTGCCCCTCGACTGACTGCCCAGCGTGCGAGCCAGGGCTGCTGCGTCGCACAGACCCTGGGCATGGGTGGCACACCCGGGAAGAACCCAGCAGGCACGGCATGGGATCCTCGACCAGTGTGAGGCAGCGGTGGGCGCGCCAGACAGGCCGTGGGCGCCCATCGCGAGCCAGCCCCCTCGTCCCTGCCCCTCGACTGACTGCCCAGCGTGGGAGCCAGGGGTGCAGTGTCGCATGAACCCTGGGCACGGGTGGCACTCCCGGGCAGCCCCCAGCAGGTACGGCATGGGCTGCTCGCCCAGCATGCGGCAGTGGTGGGCACGCCAGCCAGTCCGCTAGTGCACATCACGAGTGAGCCCCCTCGTCCATGCCCCTCGACTGACTGCCCAGCATGCGAGCCAGGGTTGCCATGTCGCACAGACCCTGGGTGCGTGTAGCACACCCGGCAGACCCTAGCAGGCATGGCATGGGCTGCTCGCCCAGCATGTGGCAGCAGTGGACGCGCCAGCCTGGCCACGGGCGCCCATCACGAGCCAGCCCCCTGGTCCCCGCCCCTCGACTGACTGCCCAGCGTGCGAGCCAGGAGTGCTGCGTTGCACGAACCCTGGGCACTGGTGGCATTCCCGGGCAGCCCCCAGCAGGCATGGTATGGGCTGCTTTCCCAGCGTGCGGCAGCGGTGGGTGCGCCAGCCAGGCCGCGGGCGCCAATCGCGAGCCAGCCCCCACGTCCCTGTCCCTCGACTAAGTGCCCAGCGTTCGAGCCAGGGGTGCTGTGTTGCATGGACCCTGGGCGCGGGTGGCACGCCCAGGCAGCCCCCAGCAGGCACGGCATGGGCTGCCCGCCCAGCGTGGGGCAGCGGTGGGCGCGCCAGCCAGGCCGCGGGCGCCCATCGTGAGCCAGCCCCCTCGTCCCTGCCCCTCGACTGACTGCCCACCATGTGAACCAGGGGAGCAGCATCGCACAGACCCTGGGCACGGGTGGCAGGCCCAGGCAGCCCCCAGCAGGCACGGCATGGGCTGCTCGCCCATCGTGCGGCAGCGGTGGGCACGCCATCCAGCCCCCACGTCCCTGTCCCTCGACTAAGTGCCCAGCGAGTGAACCAGGGTCCGTGCAGTGTCGCACGGACCCTGGGGACGGGTGGCAGGCCCACGAATACCCCAGCAGGCACGGCATGGGCTGCTCGCCCACGTGCCGCAGCGGTGGGAACGCCATCCAGGCTGCGGGCGGCCATCGCGACCCAGCCCCCGAGTCCCTGCCCCTCGAAGTAGTGCCCAGCGAGTGAGCCAGGGGGGCCGCGTTGCACGGACCCTGGGCATGGCTGGCACGCCCAGGCAGCCACCAGCAGTAAGGCATGGGCTGCTCGCCCAGCGTGCGGCGGCGGTGGGCGCGCTAGATAGGCCGCGGGCGCCCATCGCGAGCTAGCCCCCACATTCCTGTTCCTCGACTAAGTGCCCAGTGAGCGAGCCAGGGGGGCCGCGTTGCATCGACACTTGGCATGGGTGGCACGCCAAGGCAGCCACCAGCAGGCATGGCATTGGCTGCTCGCCCAGCGTGCGGCAGCGGAGGGCGCGCCAGCCAGGCAGCGGGCGCCCATCGCGGGCTAGCCCACACGTTCCTGTCCCTCGACTAAGTGCCCAGCGAGCAAGCCAGGGGGGCCATGTCGCACGGACCCTGGGCACGGGTGGCACACCCAGGCAGCCCCCAGCGGGCATGGCATGGGCTTCTCACCCATCGTGCGGCAGTGGCGGGCACGCCAGCCAGGCCGCGGGTGCCCATCCCGAGCAAGCCCCCTTGTCCCTGCCCCTCGACGGACTGCCCAGCGTGCGAGCCAGGGGTGCCGCGTCGCACAGACCCTGGCCACGGGTTGCAGGCCCAGGCAGCCCCCCACAGGCACAGCATAGGCTCTTAGCCCAGCGTGCTGCAGCGGTGGGCACACCAGTTAGGCTGCGGGCTCCCAACGTGAGCCAGCCCCTACGTCCCTGTCCCTCAACTAAGAGCCCAGTGAGCGAGCCAGGGGGGCCACATCGCATGGACCCTCAGCACGGGTGGCATGCCCAGGCGGCCCCCAGAAGGCACGGCATGGGCTGCTCACCCAGCGTGCGGCAGCGGTTGGCGCGCCAGCCAGGCCGCGGGCACCCATCGCGAGCTAGCCCCCACGTTCCTGTCCCTCGACAATGTACCCAGCGAGCGAGCCAGGGGAGCCGCATCGCACGGACCCTTGGCACGGGTGGCACTCCCAGGCAGCCCCCAGCAGGCACGGCATGGGCTGCTTGCCCAGCGTACGGCAGCGGGGGGCGTGCTAGCCAGGCAGTGGGCTCCCATCGCGAGCAAGCCCCCACGTTCCTGTCCCTCGACTAAGTGCCCTGCGAGCAAGCCAGGGGGGCCGCGTCGCACAGACCCTGGGCACGTGTGGCATGCGCAGACAGCCTCCAGCAGGCACGGCATGCGCTGCTCGACCAGCGTGCGGCAGAGGTGAGCGCGCCAGCCAGCCTGCGGGCGCCCATCGCGATCCAGCCCCCTCGCCCAGGAAACCCCCAGCAGGCACAGCAACGGCTGCTCGCCCAGCGTACGGGAGCGGTGGCCACCCAAGCCAGGCCGCGGGCGCCCATCGCGAGCCGGCCCCCTCGTCCCTGCCTCTCGACTGACTGCCCAGCATGCGAGCCAGGGGTACTGCATTGCATGGACCCGGGGCACGGGTGGCATGCCTGGGCAGCCCCCAGCAGGCACGACATGGGCTGCTCGCCCAGTGTGCGGCAGCTGTGGGTGCACCAGCCAGGCCGCGGTCGCCCATCGCGAGCCAGCCCCCACGTCCCTGTCCCTTGACTATGTGCTCAGCGAGCGAGCCAGGGGGGCCGCGTTGCATGGACCCTGGGCATGGGTGGCACACCTAGGCAGCCCCCAGCAGGCACGGCATGGGCTGCTCGCCCAGCGTGCGCAAGCGGTGGGTGCACCAGCCAGGCCACAGGTGCCCATCGCGAGCCAGCCCCCACGTCCCAGTCCTTCGGCTAAGTGCCCAGCGAGCGAGCCAGGGGGGCCGCGTCGCACGGACCCTGGGAACGGGTGGCACGCCCAGGCAGCCCCCAGCAGGCACGGTTGGGGCTGCTCGCCCTGCGTAAGGCAGCAGTGGGCGCGCCAGCCAGGCCGCGGGCGCCCATAGCGAGCAAGCCCCCTCGTCCCTGCCCCTCGATTGACTGCCCAGCATGTGAGACAGGGGTGCCGCATCGCACGGACCCTGGGAATGGGTGGCAAGCTTGGGCAGCCCCCAGCAGGCATGGCTTGTGCTGCTCGCCCAGTGTTTGGCTGCGGTGGGCGCGCCAGCCAGGCCGCAGGAGCCTATCGCAAGCCAGTCCCCTCGTCCCTGTCCCTCGACTAAGTGCCCAGCGAGCGAGCCAGGGGTGCCGGATCGCATTGACCCTGGGCACGGGTGGCACGCCCAGGCAGCCCCCAGCAGGCACGGCATCGGCTGCTCGCCCAGCGTGAGGCAGTGGTGGGCTGGCGAGCCAGGCCGCGGGCGCCCATCGCGAGCCTGCCCCCACATCCTTGTCCCTCGACTAAGTGCCCAGCGAGCGAGCCAGGGGTGCCACGTCCGTGCTGGGCATGGGTGGCACACCCAGGAAGCCCCCAGCAGGCACGGCTTGGGCTGCTTGCCCAGCGTTCGGCTGCGGTGGGCGCGCCAGCCAGGCCGCGGGCGCCGACCGCGAGCCAGTCCCCTCGTCCCTGCCCCTCGACTGACTGCCCAGCGAGCGAGCCAGGGGAGCTATGTCGCACGGACCCTGGGCACGGGAGGCATTCCCAGGCAGCCCCCAGCAGGCACCGCATGGGCCAAGTGCCCAGCGTGCGGCAGAAAGGCCACAGGCGCCCATCGCGAGACATTCCCCTCGTCCCTGTCCCTCGACTAAGTGCCCAGTGAGCGTGCCAGGGGAGCCGCGTTGAACAGACCCTGGGCACGGGAGGCATGCCAAGACAGCCCCCAGCAGGCACGGCATGGGCCAAGTGCCCAGCGTGCGGCAGCGGTGGGCCCACCAGCGAGGCCACAGGCGCCCATCGCGAGCCAGCCCCCTCGTCCCTGTCCCTCGACTAAGTGCCCAGCGAGCGATCCAGGGGAGCCATGTCGCACAGACCATGGGCACGGGAGGCATGCCCAGGCTGCCCCCAGCAGGCACGGCATTGGCCCAGTGCCCAGGGTGCGGCAGCGGTGGGCACACGAGCAAGGCCACATGTGCCCATCGCGAGCCAGCCCCCTGGTCTCTGTCCCTCAACTAAGTGCCCAGCAAGCGAGCCAGGGGAGCCGCGTCGCATAGACCCTGGGCATGGGAGGCATGCCCCAGCAGCCCCCAGCAGGGATGGCATGGGCCAAGTGCCCATCGTGCGGCAGCGGTGGGTGCGCCAGCCAGGCCACAGGTGCCCAACGCGAGCCAGCCCCCTCGTCCCTGTGCCTCAACGTAGTGGCCAGCAAGCGAGCCAGGGGGGATGCATCGCACGGACCCTGGGCACGGGTGGCATGCCCAGGCAGCCCCCAGCAGGCCCAGTATGGGCTGCTCGCCCAGCGTGCGGCAGCGGTAGGCGCGCCAGCCAGGCCGCGGGCGCCCATCGTGAGCCAGCCCCTACGTCGCTGTCCCTCAATGTAGTGCCCAGCAAGCGAGCCAGGGGGGCCGCATCGCACGGACTCTGGCAACCGGTTGCACACCCAGGAATCCCCCAGCAGGCTCGGCATGGGCTGCTCACCCAGCGTACGGCGGCGGTGGGCGCGCCAGCCAGGCCGCGGTCTCCCATCGCGATTCAGCCCCCACGTCCCTGTCCCTCGACGTAGTGCCCAGCGAGTGAGCCAGGGGGGCCATGTCGCATGGACCCTAGGCACGGGTGGCACGCCCAGGCAGCCCCAATCAGGTTCGGCTTGGGCTGCTCGCCCAGCGTGTGGCAGCGGTGGGCGCGCCAGCCAGGCCACAGGCGCCCAACGCGAGCTAGCCCCCTCGTCCCTGCCCCTCGACTGAATGCCCAGCGTGCAAGCCAGGGGTGCCACGTCGCTTGGACCCTGGGCACGGGTGGCACACCCAGGCAGTCCCCAGCTGGCACGGCATGGCCTGCTCGCCCAGCGTGCGGCAGTGGTAGGCGCACCAGCCAGGCCACGGGCTCCTATCGCGAGCCAGCCCCCGCGTCACTGTCCCTCGACTAAGTGCCCAGCGAGCGAGCCAGAGGAGCCGCGCCACATGGACCCTGGGCAGGGGAGGCATTCCCCAGCATGCCCCAGCAGTCACGGCATGGGCCAATTGCCCAGTATGCGGTAGAGGTGGGTGCGCCAGCCAGGCCACGGGCGCCCATCGCGAGCCAGCCCCCTCGTCACTGTCCCTCGACTTAGTGCCAAGTGTGCGAGCCAGGGGAGCCGGGTCGTACGGACCCAGGGCACGGGTGGCATGCCCAAGATGCCCCCAGCAGGCACGTTATGTGCCAACTGCCCAGCGTGCGGCAAGGGAGGGCGCACCGGCCAGGCCACGGGCGCCCATCGCGAGCCAGCCCCCCCGTCCCCGTCTCTCGTCGTAGTGCCCAGCGTGCGAGCCAAGGGTGCTGCATTGCATGGACCCTGGGCATGGGTGGCATGCCTAGGCAGCCCCCAGCAGGCATGGCATGGCTGCTTGCCCAGCATGCGGCAGCGGTGGGCGCGCTAGCCAGGCCGCGGGCGCCCATCGCGAGCCAGCCCACACGTCCCTGTCCCTCGACTAAGTGCCCAGTGAGCGAGCCAGGGGGGCAATGTCGCACGGACCCTGGTCACGGGAGGCACGCCCAGGCTGTGCCCAGCAGGCACGGCATGGGCTGCTCGCCCTGCTTGCCACAGCGGTGGGTGCGCCTGCCAGGCCGCGGGCGCCAATCACGAGCCAGCCCCCACGTCCCTGTCCCTCGACTAAGTACCCAGTGAGCGAGCCAGGGAGGCCATGTCGCATGGATCCTGGTCATGGGAGGCACGCCCAGGCTGTGCCCAGAAGGCACGGCATGGGCTGCTCGCCCAGCTTACAGCAGCGGTGGGCTCGCCAGCCAGGCCACGGGCGCCAATCGCGAGCCAGCCCCCACGTCCCTGTCCGTCGACGTAGCGCCCAGCATGTGAGCCAGGGGTGCCGCATCGCATGGACCCTGGGCATGGGTGGCACGCCCAGGCAGCCCCCAGCAGTCATGGCATGGGCTGCTCGCCCAGCGTGCGGCAGCGGTGGGCACGGCAGCCACGCCGCGGGCGCCCATCGCGAGCCAGCCCCCTCGTCCCTGTCCCTCGACTAAGTGGCCAGCGAATGAGCCAGGTGAGCCGCGTCGCATGGACCCTGGGCATGGGAGGCATGCCCAGGCAGCCCCCAGCAGGCACGGCATGGGCCAAGTGCCTAGCGTGCGGCAGCGGTGGGCGCGCCAGCCAGGCCACAGGCACCCATCGCGAGCCAGCCCCCTCGTCTCTGTCCCTCGACAAAGTGCCCAGCAAGCGAGCCAGGGGAGCCGTGTCGCATGGACCCTGGGCACGGGAGGCATGCCCCGGCCTCCCCCAGCAGGCATGGCATGGGCCAAGTGCCCAGCGTGCGGTAGAGGTGGGCGTGCCAGCCAGGCGACGGGCGCCCTTCGCGAGCTAGCCCCCTCATCCCTGTCCCTCGACTTAGTGCTCCGTGAGCGAGCCAGGGGAGCCAGAACGCATGGACTCTGGGCATGGGAGGCATGCCGAGGCTGCCTCCAGCAGGCACAGCATGGGCCAAGTGCCCAGCATGCGGCAGAGGAGGGCGCGCCAGCAAGGCCACTGGCGCCCATCACGACGCAGCCTCCTCGTCCCTGTCCCTCGACTAAGTGCCCAGTGAACGAGCCCGGGGAGCCGCGTAGCACAGACCCTTGGCACGAGAGGCATGCCCAGTCAGCCCCCAGCAGGCACGGCTTGGGCCAAGTGCCCAACATTCGGCAAAGGTGGGCGCGCCAGTGAGGCCACGGGCGCCCATCACGAGGCAGCCCCCTCGTCCCTGTCCCTTGACTTAGTGCCCCGTGAGTGAGCCAGGGGAGCCGCGTCGCATGGACTCTGGGCACGGGAGGCATGCCCAGGCAGCCCCCAGCAGGCTCAGCATAGGCCATGTTCCCAGCGTGCGGCAGAGGAGGGCGCGCCAGCGAGGCCACTGGCTCCCATCACGAGCCAGCCCCCTCGTCCCTGTCCCTCGACTAAGTGCCCAGCAAACGACCCAGGGGAGCCGCATCGCACAGACCCTGGGCACTGGAGGCAAGCCCAGGCAGCTCCCAGCAGGCATGGCATTGGCTAAGTGCCCAGTGTGCGGCAGCGGTAGGCGCGCCAGTGAGGCCACGGGCGCCCATTACGAGCCAGTCCTCTCATCCCTGTCCCTCGACTTAGTGCCCCGTGAGCGAGCCAGGGGAGCCGCGTCGCATGGACTCTGGTCATGGGAGGCATGCCGAGGCTGCCCCTAGCAGGCACACCATGGGCCAAGTGGCCAGCGTGCGGCAGAGGAGGGCGCGTCAGCATGGCCACAGGCGCCCATCACGACCCAGCCCCCTTGTCCCTGTCCCTCGACTAAGTGCCCAGCGAGCGAGCCAGGGGAACCGTGACGCACGGACCCTGGGCACGTAAGGCATGCCCAGGCAGCCTCCAGCAGGCACAGCATGGGCCAAGTACCTTCCGTGCGGCAGCGGTGGCCGCGCCAGCCAGGCCACAGGCGCCCATCGCGAGCAAGCCCCCTAGTCCCTGTCCCTCGACTAAGTACCCAGCCAGCGAGCCAGGGGAGCCACATTGCATGGACCCTGGGAATGGCAGGCATGCCCCAGCAGACCCAAGCAGGCATGGCATGGGTCAAGTGCCTAGCGTGCGGCAGCGGTGGGCGTGCCAGCGAGGCCACAGGCGCCCATCGCGAGCGAGCCCCCTCGTCCCTCTCCCTCGACTAAGTGCCCTGCGAGCGAGCCAGGGGAGGCGAGTCACATGGGCCCTGGGTGTGGGAGGCATGCCCTGGCAGCCCCCAGCTGGTATGGAATGGGCCAAGTGCTGAGCGTGCGGCAGCGGTGGGCGCGCCAGCCAGGCCACAGGCACCCATCGCGAGCCAGCCCCGTCGTCCCTGTCCCTCGACCAAGTGCCCAGCGAGCGAGCCAGGGGAGCCATGTCACACGGACCCTGGGAATAGGAGGCATGCCCAGGCAGCCCCCAGCAGGCACGGCATGGGCCAAGTGCCCAGCATGCGGCAGCGGTGGGCGCGCCAGCCATTACACAGGCGCCCATCGCGAGCAAGCCCCCTCGTCACTGTCCCTCGACCAAGTGCCCAGCGAGCGAGCCAGGGGAGCCATATCGCATGGACCCTGGGCACGGAAGGCATGCCCAGGCAGCCCCCAGCAGGTACAGCATGGGCCAAGTGCCCAGCGTGCGGCAACGGTGGGCGCGCCAGCCAGGCCACAGGCGCCCATCGCGAGCCAGCCCCCTCATCCCTGTACCTCGACAAAGTGCCCAGCGAGCGAGCCAGGGGAGCCATGTCGCATGGACCCTGGGCATGGGAGGCATGCCCAGGCAGCCCCCAGCAGGCACGGCATGGGCCAAATGCCCAGCGTGCGGCAGCGCTGGGCGCGCCAGCCAGGCCACAAGCGACCATCGCGAGCCAGCCCCCTCGTCCCTGTCCCTGGTCTAAGTGCCCATCGCGAGCCAGCCCCCTCGTCACTGTACCTCAACTAAGTGCCCAGTGAGAGAGCCAGGCGTGCCCAGGCTGCCCCCAGCAGACACAGCCCAGCGTACGGCAGAGGAGGGCGCGCCAGCAAGGCCACAGGCACCCATCACGACCCAGCCGCCTCATCCCTGTCCCTCGACTAAGTGCCCAGCGAGCGAGCCAGGGGAGCCGCGTCACACAGACCCTGGGCATGATAGGCATGCCCAGTCAGCCCCCAGCAGGCATGGCATGGGCCAAGTGCCCAGCGTTCGGCAAAGGTGGGCGCGCCAGTGAGGCCACGGGCGCCCATCACGAGCCAGCCCCCTCGTCCCTGTCCCTCGACTTAGTGCCCCGTGAGTGAGCCAGGGGAGCCATGTCGCATGGACTTTGCACATGGGAGGCATGCCTAGGAAGCCCCCAGCAGGCTCGGCATAGGCCATGTTCCCAGCGTGCGGCCGAGGAGGGCGAGCCAGCGAGGCCACGGGCGCCCATCACGAGCCAGCCCCCTCGTCCTGTCCCTCGACTAAGTGCCCAGCGAACGACCCAGGGGAGCCGCATCGCACAGACCCTGGGCACTGGAGGCATGCCCAGGCAGCTCCCAGCAGGCACGACATTGGCCAAGTGCCCAGTGTGCGGCAGCGGTGGGCGCGCCAGCGAGGCCACGGGCGCCCATTACGAGCCAGTCCTCTCGTCCCTGTCCCTCGACTTAGTGCCCCATGAGCGAGCCAGCGGATCCATGTCGCATGGACACTGGGCATGGGAGGCATGCCCAGGCTGCCCCCAGAAGGCACAGCATGGGCCAAGTTGCCAGCGTGCGGCAGAGGAGGACGCGCCAGCAAGGCCACAGGTGCCCATCACGACCCAGCCCCCTCGTCCCTGTCCCTCGACTAAGTGCCCAGCGAGCGAGCCAGGGAAGCCGTGTCGCACAGACCTTGGGCACAAGAGGCATGCCCAGTCAGCCCCCAGCAGGCACGGCATGGGCCAAGTTGCCAGTGTTTGGCAAAGGAGGACGCGCCAGCAAGGCCACAGGCGCCCATCACGACCCAGCCCCCTCGTCCCTGTCCCTCGACTAAGTGCCCAGCGAACGAGCCAGGGAAGCCGTGTCGCACGGACCCTGGGCATGGGAAGCATGCCCAGGCAGCCTCCAGCAGGCACGGCATGGGCCAATTTCCCATCGTGCGGCAGCGGTGGGCGCGCCAGCGAGGCCACAGGCACCCATCGTGAGCCAGCCACCTCGTCCCTGTCCCTCGACTAAGTGCCCAGCGAACGAGCCAGGGGAGCCGCATCGCACAGACACTGGGCACGGGAGGCATGCCCAGGCAGCCCCCAGCAGGCACGGCATGGGCCAAGTGCCGAGCATGCAGCAGAGGAGGGCGCCCCAGCCTGGCCACAGGCGCCCATCGCGAGCCAGCCCCCTCGTCCCTGACCCTCGACTAAGTGCCCAGCGGGCGAGCCAGGGGAGCCACGACGAATGGACCATAGGAACGGGGGGCATGCCCAGGAAGGCCCCAGCAGGCACGACATGGGCCAAGTGCCCAGCGTGCGGCAGAGGAGGGCATGCCAGCCAGGCCACAGACGGCCATCGCGAGCCAGCCCCCTCATGCCTGTCCCTCAACAAAGTGCCCAGCGAGCAAGCCAGGGGAGCCGCGTCTCATGGACCCTTGGCACAGGGGGCATGCCCAGGCAGCCCAAAGCAGGCATGGCATGAGCCAAGTGCCCATTGTGTGGCAGAGGAGGGCACGCCAGCCAGGCCGCAGGCGCCCATCGCGAGCCAGCCCCCTCGTCCCTGTCCCTCGACTAGGTGCCCAGCGAGCGAACCAGGGGATCCGCGTCGCACAGACCCTGGGAGTTGGAAGCATGCCCTGGCAGCCCCCAGCGGGCACGGCATGGGCCAAGTGCCGAGCGTGCGGCTGCGGTGGGCGCGCCAGCCAGGCCACAGGCGCCCATCGCGAGCCAGCCCCCTCGTCCCTGTCCCTCGACTAAGTGCCCATCGAGCGAGCCACAGGAGGCATGTTGCATGGAACCTGGGAATGGCAGGGATGCCCCAGCAGCCCCGAGCAGGCACGGCATGGGTCAAGTGCCCAGCGTGCGGAAGCGGTGGGCGTGCCAGCGAGGCCAAAGGCGCCCATAGCGAGCCAGCCCCCTCGTCCCTGTCCCTCGACTAAGTGCCCTGCGAGCGAGCCAGGGGAGGCGCATCGCATGGGCCCTTGGTGTGGGAGGCATGCCCCAGCAGCCCCCAGCAGGCACGGCATGGGCCAAGAGCGAAGCGTGCGGCAGCGGTGGGCGCGCCAGCCAGGCCACAGGCACCCATCGCGAGCCAGCCCCCTCATCCCTGTCCCTCGACCAAGTGCCCAGCAAGGGAGCCAGGGGAGCCATATCGCACGGACCCTGGGCCTAGGAGGCATGCCCAGGCAGCTCCCAGCAGGCACGGTATGGGCCAAGTGCCCAGCATGCGGCAGCGGTGGGCGCACCAGCCATGCCACAGGAGCCCATCGCGAGCCAGCCCCCTCATCCCTGTCCCTTGACCAAGTGCCCAGCGAGCGAGCCAGGGGAGCCATGTCGCACGGACCCTGGGCACGGGAGGAATGCCCATGCAGCCCCCAGCAGGCATGGCATGGGCCAAGTGCCTAGTGTGCAGCAGCGGTGGGCGCGCCAGCCAGGCCACAAGCGCCCATCGCGAGCCAGCCCCCTCGTCCCTGTCCCTGGTCTAAGTGCCCAGCGAAAGAGCCAGGGGAGCCGCGTTGCATAGACACTGGGCATGGGAGGCATGCCCAGGCTGCCCCCAGCAGACATAGCATGGGCCAAGTGCCCAGCGTGCAGCAGAGGAGGGCACGCCAGCAAGGCCACAGGCGCCCATCACGACCCAGCCCCCTCATCCCTGTCCCTTGACCAAGTGCCCAGCGAGCGAGCCAGGGGAGCCATGTCGCAGGGACCCTGGGCACGGGAGGAATGCCCATGTAGCCCCCAGCAGGCATGGCATGGGCCAAGTGCATAGTGTGCAGCAGCGGTGGGCGCGCCAGCCAGGCCACAAGCGCCCATCGCGAGCCAGCCCCCTCGTCCCTGTCCCTGGTCTAAGTGCCCAGCGAAAGAGCCAGGGGAGCCGCGTTGCATAGACACTGGGCATGGGAGGCATACCCAGGCTGCCCCCAGCAGACACAGCATGGGCCAAGTGCCCAGCGTGCAGCAGAGGAGGGCACGCCAGCAAGGCCACAGGCGCCCATCATGACCCAGCCCCCTCGTCCCTGTCCCTCGACTAAGTGCCCAGCGAGCAGGCCAGCGTAGCCGCGTCGAACAGACCTTGGGCACAAGAGGCATGCCCAGTCAGCCCCCAGCAGGCACGGCATGGGCCAAGTGCCCAGTGTTTGGCAAAGGTGGGCGCGCCAGTGAGGCCATGGGCGCCCATCAGGAGCCTGCCCCCTCGTCCCTGTCCCTCAACTTAGTGCCCCATGAGTGAGCCAGGGGAGCCGCGTCGCATGGACTCTAGGCACGGGAGGCATGCCCAGGCAGCCCCCAGCAGGCTCGGCATAGGCCATGTTCCCAGCGTGCGGCAGAGGAGGGCGCGCCAGCGAGGCCACGGGCGCCCATCACGAGCCAGCTCCCTCGTCCCTGTCCCTTGGCTAAGTGCCCATCGAACGAGCCAGGGGAGCCGCATCACACAGACCCTGGGCACTGGAGGCATGCCCAGGCAGCTCCCAGCAGGCACGGCATTGGCCAAGTGCCCAGTGTGCGGCAGCAGTGGGCGCGCCAGCGAGGCCACGGATGCCCATTACGAGCCAGTCCTCTCGTCCCTGTCCCTCGACTTAGTGCCCCGTGAGCGAGACAGGGGAGCTGCGTCGCATGGACTCTGGGCATGGGAGGCATGCCCAGGCTGCCTCCAGCAGGCACAGCATGGGCCAAGTGCCCAGCGTGTGGCAGAGGAGGGCGCGCCAGCAAGGCCACAGGCGCCCATCGCGACCCAGCCCCCTCGTCCCTGTCCCTCGACTAAGTGCCCAGAGAGAGAGCCCGGGCAGCCGTGTCGCACGGACCCTGGGCACGGGAGGCATGCCCAGGCAAGGTTTGGGCCAATTTCCCAGTGTGCGGCAGCGGTGGGGGCGCCAGCCAGGCCACAGGTGCCCATCGCGAGCCAGCCCCCTCGTGCCTGTCCCTCGACTAAGTGCCCAGCGAGGGAGCCAGGGGAGCCGCGTTGCATGGACCCTGGGTATGGGAGGCATGCCCCAGTGTCCCCCAGCAGGCACGGGATTGGCCAAGTGCCCAGCGTTCGGCAGAGGAGGGCGCGCCAGTCTTGACACAGGCGCTCATCGCGAGCCGCCCCCCTCATCCCTGCCCCTCGACTAAGTGCCCCTCGAGCGAGCCAGGCGAGCCGCGTCGCATGGACCCTGGGCACAGGAGGCATGCCCAGCAAGCCCAAAGCAGGTATGGCATGGGCCAAATGCCTAGCATGCGGCATCGGTGGGTGCACCAGCCAGGCAACAGGCGCCAAACACGAGCCAGCCCCCTCGTCCTTGTCCCTCGACTAAGTGCCCAGCGATCGACCCAGGGGAGCCATGTCGTATGGACCCTGGGCACGGGAGGCATGCCCAGGCAGCCCGCAGAAGGCTCGGCATGGGCCAAGTGCCCAGTGTGCGGCAGCGGTGGGCTCGCCAGCCAGGCCACAGGCGCTCATCGTGAGCCAGCCCCCTCGTCCCTGTCCCTCGACTTAGTGCCCTGTGAGCGAGCCAGGGGAGCCGCATCGCAGGGACCCTGGTAACGGGAGGCAAGCCCAGGCAGCCCCTAGCAGTTACGGCATGGGCCAATTGCCCAGCATGCGGTGGGCGCGTCAGCGAGGTCACGGGTGCCCATGATGAGCCAGCCCCCTCGTCCCTGTCCCTCGACTTAGTGCCCCGTGAGCGAGCCAGGGGAGCAGTGTCGTATGGACTCTTGGAACGGGAGGCATCCCCAGGCAGCCCCCAGCAGGTACGGCATGGCCAAGTGCCCAGCGTGCGGCAGAGGAGGGCGCGCCAGCAAGGCCACAGGCGCCCATCGCGAGCCAGCCCCCTCGTCCCTGTCCCTCGACTAAATGCCCAGCGAGCACGCCAGGGGAGCCGTGTCGCATGGACCCTGGGAACGGAAGGCATACCCAGGCATCCTCCAGCAGGTACAGCTTGGGCCAAGTGCCCAGCGTGCGGAAGTGGTGGGCGCACCAGCAAGGCCACAGACGCCCATCTCGAGCCAGCCCCCTCATCCCTGTCCCTCAACAAAGTGCCCAGCGAGCGAGCCAGGGGAGCCGCATAGCATCAACCCTGGGCACGGGAGGCATGCCCAGCAAGCCCACAGCAGGCACGGCATGGGCCAAATACCCAGCATGCGGCAGCGGTGGGCGCGCCTGCAGGGCCACACGCGCCCATCGCGAGCCAGCCCCATCGTCCCTGTCCCTCGAGAAAGTGCCCAGCGAGCGAACCAGGGGAGCCGCGTCGCACGGACCCTGGGTATGGGAGGCATTACTGGGCAGCCCCCAGCAGGTACGGCGTGGGCCAAGTGCCCATCGTGCGGCAGCCAGGCCACAGGCGCCCAACACGAGCCAGGCCCCTCGTCCTTGTCCCTCGACTAAGTGCCCAGCGAGAGACCCAGGGAAGCCGCGTCGCATGGACCCTGGGCATGGGAGGCATGACCAGGCAGTCCCCAGCAGGCTTGGCATGGGTCAAGTGCCCGGCGTGCGGCAGCGGTGGGCGTGCTAGCCAGGCCACAGGCACCCATCGCGAGCCAGCCCCCTCGTCCCTGTCCCTCGACTAAGTGCCCAGCGAGCGAGCGAGGGGAGCCGTGTCTCTCGGACCCTGCAAGTGGGAGGCATGCCCCGGTAGTCCCCAGCAGGCACGGCATGGGCCAAGAGCCCAGCCTGCGGCAGCAGTGGGCGCGCCGGCCAGTCTGCGGGCGCCCATCGCGAGCCAGCCCCCTCGTCCCTGTCCCTCGACTAAGTGCCCAGCGAGCGAGCCAGCGGAGCCGCGTCGCATGGTCTCTGGGCATGGGAGGCATGCCCAGAAAGCCCCCATCAGGCACAGCATGGGCCAAGTGCCCAGTGTGCGGCAGCGGTGGGCGCGCCAGTCAGGACACAGGCGCCCATCGCGAGCCAGCCCCCCCGTCCCTGCCCCTTGACTAAGTGCCCAGCGAGTGAGCTAGGGGACCCGTGTCGCATGGACCCTTGCAAAGGAGGCATGCCCAGGCAGCCCCAAGGAGGCACGGCATGGTCCAAGTGCCCAGTGTGCGGCAGCGGTGGGTGCGCCAGCCAGGCCACAGGCGCCCATCGCTAGCAAGCCCCCTCGTCTCTGTCCCTCGACAAAGTGCCCAGCGAGCGAGCCAGAGGAGCTGCGTTGCTTGGTCCCTGGGCACGGAAGGCATGCCCAGGCAGCCCCCAGGAGGTATGGCATGGGCCAAGTGCCGAATGTGCGGCAGCGGTGAGGGCGCCAGCCAGGCCACAGGTGCCCATCGTGAGCCAGCCCCCCCGTGCCTGTCCCTCGACTAAGTGCCCAAAGAGCGAGCCAGCGGAGCCGTGTTGCATGGACCCTGGGCACAGGAGGCATGCCCAGATAGCCCAAAGCAGGCACGGCATGGGCTAAATGCCCAGCATGCGGCAGCGGTGGGCGCGCCAGCCAGGCCACAGGCGCCCATCGCGAGCCAGCCCCCTCGTCCCTGTCCCTCGACTAAGTGCCCAGCGAGTGAGCCGAGGGAGCCATGTCGCATGGACACTGTGCATGGGAGGCATACCCAGGAAGCCCCCATTAGGTACAGCATGGGCCAAGTGCCCAGCGTGCAGCAGCAGGGGCGCGCCAGTCAGGACACAGGCGCCCATCGCAAGCAAGCCCCCTCAACTAAGTGCCCTGCGAGCGAGCCTGGGGAGCCGTGTCGCTTGGACCCTGGGCAAAGGAGGCATGCCCAGCAAGCCCAAAGCAGGCACAGAATGGGCCAAGTGCCCAGCATGCGGCAGCAGTGGGCGCGCCAGCCAGGCCACAGGCGCCCATCGCGAGCCAGCCCCCTCGTCCCTGTCCCTCGACAAAGTGCCAAGCGAGCGGGCTAGGGGACCCGTGTCGCATGGACCCTGGGTGCGGGAGGAATATCAGGGCAGCCCCCAGCAGGTATGGCATGGGTCAAGCACCAAGCGTGAGGCAGTGGTGGGCGCACCAGCCAGGCCACAGGCGCCCAACACGAGCCAGCCCCCTCGTCCTTGTCCCTCGACTAAGTGCCCATCGAGCGAGCCAGGGGAGCCGCGTCGCTAGGACCCTGGGCATGGGAGGCATGCCCAGATAGCCCCCAGCAGGCTCGGCATGGGTCAAGTGCACAGCGTGCGGCAGCGGTGGGCGCGCTAGCCAGGCCACAGGCCACAGACGCCCATCGCGAGCCAGCCCCCTTGTCCCTGTCCCTCGACAAAGTGCCCAGCGAGTGAGCCAGGGGAGCCGCGTCGCATGGACCCTGGGTATGGGAGGCATGCCCGGGCAGCCCCCAGCAGGTGCGGCATGGGCCAAGTGCCCTGCATCCGGCAGTGGTTGGCGCACCAGCCAGGCCACAGGCGCCCAACACGAGCCAGCCCCCTCGTCGTTGTCCCTCAACTAAGTGCCCAGCGAGCGAGCCAGGAGAGCCGTGTTGCATGGACCCTGGGCACGGGAGGCATGCCCAGGCAGCCCCCAGCAGGCTCAGCATGGGCCAAGTGCACAGCGTGTGGCAGCGGTGGGCGCGCCAGCCAGGCCACAGGCGCTCATCGCAAGCCAGCCCCCTCGTCCCTGCGCCTCGACTAAGCGCCCAGCGAGAGAGCCAGGGGAGCCGTGTCCCATGGACCCTGGGCACAGGGGGCATGCCCAGGCAACCCCCAGCAGGCTCAGCATGGGCCAAGTGCCCAGTGTGTGGCAGCGGTGGGAGAGCCAGCCAGGCCTCAGGCGCCCATCGTGAGCCAGCCCCCTCGTCCCTGTCCCTCGACTAAGTGCCCGGCGAGCGAGCCAGGACAGCAGTGTCGCATGGACCCTGGGCACGGGAGACATGCCCAGGCAGCCCCCAGCAGGTATGGCTTGGGCCAAATGCCCAGCGGGCATCAGCATTGTGCGCGCAAGCCAGGCCACAGGCGCCCATAGCGAGACAGCACCCTCGACCCTGCCCCTCGACTAAGTGCCCAGAGAGTGAGCCAGGGGAGCCGCGTCGCACAGACCCTGGGCACGACAGGCATGCCCAGGCAGCCCCCAGCAGGCACGGCATGGGCCAAGTGCCCAGCATGCTGCAGCGGTGGGTGTGCCAGCGAGGCCACAGGCGCCCATCGCAAGCCAGCCACCTCGTCGCTGTCCCTCGACTAAGTGCCCAGCGAGCGAGCCCGGGGAGCCGCGTCGCACGGACCCTGAGAACGGGAGGTATGCACCTGCAGGCCCCAGCAGGTATGGCATGGGTCAAGTGCCCAGCGTCTGGCAGCGATGTGCGCGCCAGCCTGGCCACAGGCGCCCATCGCGAGCCAGCCCCCTCGTCCTTGTCACTCGACTAAGTGCCCAGCGAGCGACCCAGGGGAGCTGCGTTGCATGGACCCTGGGCATGGGAGTAATGCCCAGGAAGCCCCCAGCAGGCTCGGCATGGGCCAAGTGCACAGCGTGCGGCAGCGGTGGGCGCGCCAGCCAGGCCACAGGTGCCCATCGCGAGCCAGCCCCCTCGTCCCTGTCCCTCAACAAAGTGCCCAGCGAACGAGCCAGGGGAGCCGCGTCACATGGACCCAGGGTACGGAAGGCATGCCCGGGCAGCCCCCAGCAGGTACGGCATGGGCCAAGTCCCCAGCGTGAGGCAGTGGTGGGCGCACCAGCCAGGCCACAGGCGCCCAACACGAGCCAGCCCCCTCGTCCTTGTCCCTCGACTAAGTGCCCAGCGAGCGAGCCAGGGGAGCCGAGTCGCATGGACCCTGGGCATGGGAGGCATGCCCAGGAAGCCCCCAGCAGGCACGGCATGGGCCAAGTGCTCAGCATGCTGCAGCGGTGGGCGCGCCAGCCAGGCCACAGGCACCCATCGCGAGCCAGCCCCCTCGTCCCTGTCCCTCGACTAAGTGCCCAGCGAGCGAGCCCGGGGAGCCGCGTCGCACGGACCTTGAGCATGGGAGGTATGCCCCTGCAGCCCCCAGCAGGTATGGCATGGGTCAAGTACCCAGCGTCTGGCAGCGATGTGCACGCCAGCCTGGCCACAGGCGCCCATCGCGAGCCAGCCCCCTCGTCCTTGTCCCTCGACTATGTGCCCAGCGAGCGACCCAGGGAAGCTGCGTTGCATGGACCCTTGGCATGGGAGTAATGCCCAGGCAGCCCCCAGCAGGCTCGGCATCGGCCAAGTGCACAGCGTGCGGCAGCGGTGGGCGCGCCAGACAGGCCACCGGCGCCCAACACGAGCCAGCCCCCTCGTCCTTGTCCCTCGACAAAGTGCACAGTGAGCGAGCTAGGGGAGCCGTGTCGCCTGGATCATGGGTGCGGGAGGCATGCCCGGGCAGCCCCCAGCAGGTACGGTGTGGTCCAAGTGCCAAGCGTGAGGCAGTGGTGGGCGCCCCAGCCAGGCCACAGGCGCCCAACACGAGCAAGCCCCCTAGTCCTTGTCCTTCGACTAAGTGCCCAGCGAGCGAGCCAGGGGAGCCGCGTTGCATGGACCCTGGGCATGGGAGGCATGCCCAGGAAGCCCCCAGCAGGCACGGCATGGGCCAAGTGCCCAGCATGCTGCAGCGGTGGGTGCGCCAGCCAGGCCACAGGCGCCCATCGCGAGCCAGTCCCCTCGTCCCTGTCCCTCGACTAAGTGCCCAGCGAGCGAGCCCGGGGAGCTGCGTCCCACGGATCTTGAACACGGGAGGTATGCCCCTGCAGCCCCCAGCAGGTATGGCATGGGTCAAGTGCCCAGCGTCTGGCAGCGATGTGCGCGCCAGCCTGGCCACAGGCGCCCATCGCGAGCTAGCCCCCTCGTCCTTGTCCCTCGACTAAGTGCCCAGCGAGCGACCCAGGGGAGCTGCGTTGCATGGACCCTGGGCATGGGAGTAATGCCCAGGCAGCCCCCAGCAGGCTCGGCATGGGCCAAGTGCACAGTGTGCGGCAGCGGTGGGTGCGCCAGCCAGGCCACCGGCACCCAACACGAGCCAGCCCCCTCGTCCTTGTCCCCAACAAAGTGCCCAGTGAGCGAGCTAGGGGAGCCGCGTCGCATGGACCATGGTTGCAGGAGGCATGCCCGGGCAGCCCCCAGCAGGTACGGCATGGGCCAAGTGCCCAGCATGAGGCAGTGGTGGGCGTACCAGCCAGGCCACAGGCGCCCAACACGAGCCAGCCCCCTCGTCCTTGTCCCTTGACTAAGTGCCCAGCGAGCGAGCCAGGGGAGCCACGTCGCATGGACCCTGGGCATGGGAGGCATGCCCAGGAAGCCCCCAGCAGGCTCGGCATGGGTCAAGTGCACTGCATGCCGCAGCGGTGGGCGCGCCAGCCAGGCCACGGGTGGCCATCGAGAGCCAGACCCCACGTCCCTGTCCCTCGACTAAGTACTCAGCGAGCGAGCCAGGGGGCCGTGTCGCACGGACCAAGGGCATGTGTGGCATGCCAAGGCAGCCCCCAGCAGGCACGGCATGGGCCAAGTGCACAGCGTGCGGCAGCGGTGGGCGCGCCAGCAAGGCCACAGTTGCCCATCGCGAGCCAGCCCCCTCGTCCCTGTCCCTCAACAAAGTGCCCAGCAAGCGAGCCAGGGGAGCCGTGTCGCATGGACCCTGGGTACGGAAGGCATGCCTGGGCAGCCCCCAGCAGGTACAGCGTGGGCCAAGTGCCTAGAGTGCGGCAGTGGTTGGCGCACCAGCCAGGCCACAGGCGCCCAACACGAGCCAGCCCCCTCGTCCTTGTCCCTCGACTAAGTGCCCAGCGAGCGAGCCAGAGGAGCCGCATTGCATGGACCCTGGGCACGGGAGGCATGCCCAGGCAGCCCCCAGCAGGCTCGGCATGGGCCAAGTGCACAGCGTGCTGCAGTGGTGGGGGCGCCAGCCAGGCCACAGGCGCTCATCGCGAGCCAGCCCCCTCGTCCCTGCGCCTCGACTAAGTGCCCAGCGAGAGAGCCAGGGGAGCCGTGTCCCATTGACCCTGGGCACAGGGGGCATGCTCAGGCAGCCCCCTGCAGGCTCGGCATGGGCGAAGTGCCCAGTGTGTGGCAGCGGTGGGAGAGCCAGCCAGGCCACAGGCGCCCATAGTGAGCCAGCCCCCTCGTCCCTGTCCCTCGACTAGGTGCCCGGCGAGCGAGCCAGGAGAGCAGCGTCGCATGGACCCTGGGCACGGGAGACATGCCCAGGCAGCCCCCAGCAGGTACGGCATGGGTCAAGTGCCCAGCAGGCAGCAGCAGTGTGCGCGCAAGCCAGGCCACAGGCGCCCATCGTGAGCCTGCCCCCTCGACCCTGCCCCTCGACTAAGTGCCCAGCGAGTGAGCCAGGGGAGCCACATCGCACAGACCCTGGACACAACAGGCATGCCCAGGCAGCCCCCAGCAGGCTCAGCATGGGCCAAGTGCCCAGCATGCTGCAGCGGTGGGCGCGCCAGCCAGGCCACAGGCGCCCGGCAGGTATGGCATGGGTCAAGTGCCCAGCGTCCGGCAGTGATGTGCGCGCCAGCCTGGCCACAGGCGCCCGTCGCGAGCCAGCCCCCTCGTCCTTGTCCATCGATTAAGTGCCCAGCGAGCGACCCAGGGGAGCCATGTCGCATGGACCTTGGGCACGGGAGTAATGCCCAGGCAGCCCCCAGCAGGCTCGGCATGGGCCAAGTGCACAGCATGCGGCAGCGGTGGGCGCGCCAGCCAGGCCACAGGCGCTCATCGCGAGCCAGCCCCGTTGTCCCTGCGCCTCGACTAAGTGCCCAGCAAGCGAGCCGGGAGAGCTGTGTCCCACGGACCCTGGGCAAAGGGGGCATGCCCAGGCAGCCCCCAGCTGGCTTGGCATGGGCCATGTGCCTAGCGTGGGGCAACAGTGGGCGTGCCAGCCAGGCCACAGGCGCCCATTGCGAGCCAGCCCCCTCATCCTTGTCCCTCGACTAAGTGCCCAGCGAGCGAGACAGGGGAGCCGCGTCGCATGGACCCTGGGAACGGGAGGCATGCCTCGATAGCCACCAGCAGGCACAGCATAGGCCAAGTGCCGAGCATGGGGCAGCGGTGGGCGCACCAGCGAGGCCACAGGCGCCCATCGCGAGCAAGCCCCCTTGTCCCTGTACCTCGACTAAGTGCCAAGTGAGTTAGCCAGGGGAACTGCATCGCATGGACTCTGGGCATGGGAGGCATTCCCTGGCAGCCCCAAGCAGGTACGGCATGAGCTAAGTGCCAAGCGTGCGGCAGCGGTGGGAGCGCCAGCCAGGCCACTGGCGCCCATCTTGACCAAGCCCCCTTATCCCTGTCCCTCCACTAAGTGCCCAGCGGGCGAGCCAGGTGATCTGCTTCACATGGATCCTGGGCACAGCAGGTAAGACCAGGAAGTCCCCAGCAGGCACGGCATGGGCTAAGTGCCATGCGTGCGGCAGCGGTGGGCACGCCAGCCAGGCCACAGGCGCCCATAGCGAGCAAGCCCCCTCGTCCCTGTCCCTCGAGTAAGTGCCCAGCGAGTGAGCCAGGGGAGCCCCGTCGCATGGACCCTGGGTGTTGGTGGCATTCCCCATCAGCCCCCAGCAGGCACGGAATGGGCCAAGTGCCCAGCGTGCGGTAGAGGTGGGCGCGCCAGCCAGGCCACGGGCGCCCATTGTGAGCCAGCCTCCTTGTCCATGTCCCTCGACTAAGTTCCCAGCGAGCGAGCCAGGGGAGCCGTGTCGCATGGACTCTGGGCAGGGGAGGCATTCCCAGAAAGCCCCCAGCAGTCACGGCATGGGCCAAGTGCCCAGCGTGAGGTAGAGGTGGGCGCGCCAGCCAGGCCATGGGCGCCCATCGCGAGCCAGCCCCCTCCTCCCTGTGCCTCGACTAAGTGCCAAGCGCATGAGCCAGGGGAGCCGCGTCGCATGGACCCTTGGCACAGGAGGCATGCCCAGGAAGCCCCAAGCAGGCACGGCATGGGCCAAGTGCCCTGCGTGCGGCAGAGGTGGGCGCGCCAGCCAGGCCACGGCTGTCCATCGCGAGCCAGCCCACTCGTCCCTGTCCCTTGACTAGGTGCCCAGAGAGTGAACCAGGGGAGCCACATTGCATGGACCTGGGCAAGGGAGGCATGCCCAGGCAACCCCCAGCAGGCACCGCATGGGCCAATTGGCCAGCGTACCGCAGAGGAGGGCGCGCCAGCCAGGCCACGGGCGCTCATCGCGAGCCAGCCTCCTCGTCCCTGTCCCTCGACTAAGTTCCCAGTGAGCGAGCCAGGGGAGCCATGTCGCATGGACTCTAGGGAGGGGAGGCATGCCCAGGAAGTCCCCAGCAGTCATGGCATGGGCCAAGTGCCCAGCGGGTGGCAGAGGAGGGCGCGCCAGCCAGGCCACAGGCGCCCATCGCGAGCCAGCCCCCTTGTCCCTGTCCCTCGACTAAGTTCCCAGTAAGCAAGCCAGGGGAGCCACGTCACACTGACCCTGGGCATGGAAGGCATGCCCAGGCATCCCCAAGCAGGCACGGCATGGGCCAAGTGCCCAGCGTGCGGAAGCAGTGGGTGCGCCAGCAAGGCCAAAGGCGCCCATCTCGAGCCAGCCCCTTCTTCCCTGTCCCCCGACAAAGTTTGAAGCGAGCGAGCCAGGGGAGCCACATTGCACGGACCCTGGGCATGAGAGACATGCCCAGGCAGCTCCCAGCAGGCATGGCATGGGCCAAGTGCCCAGCGTGCGGCAGCGGTGGGCGCGCCAGCCAGGCCATAGGCGACCATCGCGAGCCAGCCCTCTCATCCCTGTCCCTCGGCAAAGTGCCAAGCGAGCGCGCAATGGGATCCACATTGCACGGACCCTGGGAATGGGAGGCATGCTGCAGAAGGCCCCAGCAGGCACGGCATGGGCCAAGTGCCCAGCGTGCGGCAGCGGTCGGTGTGCCAGCGAGGCCACAGGCGCCCATCACGAACCAGCCCCCTCGTCCCTGTCCCTCGACTAAGTGCCCAGCGAGCGACCCAGGGAACCCGCGTCTCATGGACCCTGGCCATGGGAGGCATGCCCTGGTAGCCCCCAGCAGGCACGGCATGGGCCAAGTTCTGAGCGTGCGGCAGCGGTGGGTGCGCCAGCCAGGCCACAGGCGCCCATCGTGAGCCAGCCCCGTCATCCTTGTCCCTCGACTAAGTTCCCAGCGAGCAAGCCAGGGGAGCCGCGTTGCATGGACCCTGGGCACGGGAGGCATGCCCAGGCAGCCCCCAGCAGGCAGGCCATGGCCCAAGTACCCATCGTGCGGCAGCGGTGGGCGCGCCAGCCAGTCCACAAGCGTCCATCGCGAGCCAGCCCCCTCATCCCTGTCCCTCGACTAAGTGCCCAGCGACCAAGCCCAGGGGAGCCGAGTCGCACGGACCCTGGGTGTGGGAGGCATGCCCCAGCAGCCGCCAGCAGGCACGCCATGGGCCAAGGGCCGAGCGTGTGGCAGCGGTGCGTGCGCCAGTCAGGCCACACGCGCCCATCGCGAGCCAGCCCCCTCGTCCCTGTCCCTCGACAAAGTGCCCAGCGAGAGAGCCAGGGGAGCCGCGTCGCATGGACCCTTGGCATGGGGGGCATGCCCAGGCAGCCCCCAGCAGGCATGGCATGGGCCAAGTGCCCAGCGTGCGGCAGAGGTGGGCGCGCCAGCCAGGCCACGGGCGCCCATCGCAAACCAGCCCCCTCGTCCCTGTCCCTCGACTAAGTGCCCAGTGAGCGAGCCAGGGGAGCCGCGTCACATGGACCCTGGGCATGGAAGGCATGCCCAGGCATCCCCCAGCAGGTACAGCATGGGCCAAGTGCCCAGCATGCGGAAGCGGTGGGTGCGCCTGCAAGGCCACAGGCGCCCATCTCGAGCCAGCCCACTCTTCGCTGTCCCTCGACTAAATTCCAAGCGAGCGGGCCAGGGGAGCCGCATTGCATGGACCCTGGGCATGGAAGGCATGCCCAGGCAGCCCCCAGCAGGAACAGCATTGGCCAAGTGCCCAGCGTGCGGCAGCGGTGGGCGCGCCAGCCAGGCCACAGGTGCCCATCGCAAGCCGGCCCCCTCATCCCTGTCCCTCAACAATGTGCCAAGCGAGCGAGCCAGGGGAGCCGCATCGCATGGACCCTGGGCATGGGAGGCATGCCCCAGAAGCCCCCAGCAGGCATGGCATGGGCCAAGTGCCCAGCGTGCGGCAGCGGTGGGCGTGCCAGCGAAAGCGGTGGGCGTGCCAGCGAGGCCACAGGCGCCCATCGTGAACCAGCCCCCTCATCCCTGTCCCTTGACAAAGTGCCCAGTGAGCAAGCCAGGAGAGCCGCATCGCATGGACCCTGGGCACGGGGGGCATGCCCCGGCAGCCCCGAGCAGGCACGGCATGGGCCAAGTGCCCAGCATGCGGCTGCGGTGGGCGCGCCAGCCAGACCACAAGCGTCCATCACGAGCCAGCCCCCTCATCCATGTCCCTGGACTAAGTGCCCAGCGACTGAGCCAGGGGAGCCGAGTTGCACGGACCC